>LPNX011057995.1:1572044-1648464 GCA_001517045.1 Pseudotsuga menziesii | reverse complement strand
GATCTGTTCTTCCTCTCAACAACACCATTTTGCTGTGGTGTGTAGGGGATAGAATGCTGCATCTGAATACCTGCATCTGCACAATAGTTAATAAACTTAGACTTGACATACTCAACACCATTTTCAGATCTGAGGACCTTGAGTTTCCTTCCACAATGGTTTTCAACCAAAGCCTTAAAGACTTTGAATAGGACAAAAACTTCAGACTTGTGTTTCATGAAGTGAACCCAACAATACCTGGAAAAATCATCAATAAAGGTCAATGCATATTTGGCCTGACTCATGGACATATGAGGGAATGGGCCAACAACATCACTGTGAATCAGCTCAAGGGGTGCAGAGGTTCTCTCATGACTAGCTTTCTCAAACTTATGCTCTAGGTGTTTTCCTAGGATACAGCCTTGGCAGACTCCTTTAGAAAATTTTATCTTGGGCAACCCTATGACCATTTCTTTCTCACTAAGATCAAATAGATACTTGTAATTTAGATGGCCAAATATTTCATGCCACAGCTTGCTGACTTCATTAGCATGAATGAGAAGAGCAGAGGGGTTTGAGTAAGGTAGGAAGTGTGAAAACATGTATACCTTTTGAGCATGATTCACAACTCCTTTTGCAATGACTCTACCAGTTGAAATCTCTGTGATCTCAACTTCATCGGGGGAGAATATGAACTTCTTAGGAGACCCAGTGTGGGTCATCTGGTACATTGACAGGAGGTTGGAGGTGAGACCAGGGACATATAGCACATTGTTGAACTTACCATGATCAAGATCTATCCTTCCTTTGCCTTTACTTTCAGTGAGAGAGTCATATCCTAGTACAATAGATGGTCCTTTCGACATATCCAGTGAGGATAAGGCCTCCTTAGTCGAAACCATGTGTCTTGAAGCTCCAGAGTCTATGATAAAACTGGGTGAGCTTGATGTGCTAGCAACTAGAGCATGAACTCTCTCTCTGTCATCGGAACTTGATCCTCCTTCTCTCTTCTTTGAGCTTTCTGGAAGGGAGATGCCATTCTTCTCCAGGAGATTGGTCAGCATATCAATCTTCTTTTTCATACAAGAGCTTTCAGTGTGATTTCCCTTCGAACAGTATGAGCACTTGTTCATTTCACCTTTGTTTTTCTTCTTCTGGGTATTTTTCTTGGGACCTTGTTGATCCTCTGGAGACTGCTTCTTGTCTCTCCTTTGCTCAGGTGGATTTTTAGCTTTCTTTTTGTTTTTTGAATCCACCCTCGAATCTCCAGCAATCAAAGCTTGATCTTTGGAAGGTTTGATGGTGCCCATCATCACCAGCTTGTCTTGTTCTTGTGTGAGAGATTCCATGAAATATGTAAGGCTAGGCATCTTCCAGGTTCGAGCTGTGAGTTTTGTGGCATAGAAGGTCAAAACAAAGACTGAGTAGTCAGGTCCTAGCTTCGAGAGGATGGCCAATACGAGCTGATCATCTTTCTTTTCGATACCACACTGCTTCAGCTGCAAAACTAGTGCTTTGAACTTGGAGAAATATAGCTGCAGGGATTCAAAGCTACTAGGACTCAGAGAAATCAGCTCATTTTCAATCTGATGTCCCCTCATCTCATCTGTCTTTCCAAAAATATCAGAAATATTCTTCCATACTTGATCCGGTGAAGTTAATCCATCTAGATGGAAAAGGAGGTCTCGGGAAATACTGAGACATAGGAGGCCATAGGCCTCATCTCTCCGATTGTGCCATTTGATCTTCTCTGCAGCTACATTGGGCTCTGCTTCTGTTGCCATAGTCACCCTGTAGAGGCATTTCACTCTCAACAAGATCTCCATCTCTGCTTTCCATTCAAAATAGTTGAAGGGAGTCAAGATAGTTTGTTGTGAATCCATAGCTTTAGAAAATATGTCCCGGCTGTCAGTAGAAGGCTCCCAGTCTTGATGTCGAACCTGCAAAAATTTTTTTGAAGGAGAGTAACAACCTACAATGGCTTTGATACCATGTAGAAATTCATTCCAGCAGTAGATTAATTTTACCCACAACAATTATCAATTGATCATGCAAAATTGCTAACAATGGAGACTGAATATGGAGCTGTAACACAAAATTATATTAACTGAGTGTACAATAGCCAACACTGTAATAACATAGGTTGCTGAATATATAGAATACATCAATATGTCAAATGCATAAGGAGGCATCCAAAACTAGCATAAAGCAGGCTTACTCAAAATAGGCAAATCCCCCATAGGTGTAAAAAGCTGATCCCAAATCTGTCATGGAGCTCACGAATTGGCAAGGGCGCATGGGAAAGCTAAAGAGTAGTGGAATGGAAGCTCATACATGTTTTTGCATGGAGAAAAGAGTGGAGGATGAAGAGGACAAAAAACTAGTTCACCTCACCTAGTCTTGCTTTCCTATGTGCCTTAAAACACTGAAAAAGCATCCAATAAAGCAGAAAAAGCAGAAGGGCACCTAGGAGGCCAGGAATAAAGCAGATTTGATTCCTAAGGCTTTCTCAAGCGCTACATGAGTCAGATATGGCAAGTTTGACCTGTATGGATAGGCAATTAGCAACTTGCACAAGGTGGGACTCATGAACTAGGCAAATAAGACAAAAATAAATGAATTAATGTCTAAGTGGGTAATACTATGGGTTGATTATTCTAACAGAAACTAGATAACACAATCCTACACACACCTCGTGAGATATGGATATAGATGTATAAAGCAACAAAAATGAAAGATCATGCAAAAATAATCTTATTTAAGCATATAACTGAAATTTTTGAGCATACATCATATGGATAAAGAAGATCAAGCAATCTAACTTTCCTAGTTTACACCCTTACTTGATTCAACCGAATGCTTGAAGCTAGAACACAGAAGCAGCACAGAATTTGGAAAGAAATTGTAGTTACCACATCAGCAGCATAACACTGAGAATCCACACAGACACATGCACTACACAGTATATCCTCCAAAGCTTCTTTATTCACAAATGATGATCAATACAAAATTACAATGGCAAGCCCTTCAATCCAGCTCTAACTAACTTGGAAGAGGAGGCTTATGCTTGGATATATACAAAAACCAGGAGATCCAGCCCAGGGGGGGTGCAAATCCCAAGGAGACACATCAAATCAGCTGAAGGAGAGTCCATCAATGCCTAATTTGTGCCTAGCTGAGCCAGATCTGAGTCTCATTGAGTGAAACTATCAATCGGGGGGCTGATCTGACTGACACCTCAACCTATTGACTGAAGCATCCACCAAAACTCATCCAGATGAGCCAAAAATGTGTGGAGGAGAGAAGGAGGGTGAAATTCCCCATAAAGAATGTTGAAGATCAACTCTGGATCTGATTTGATCACCTCCTTCAGTCAAGGATTTGTCGGATCCAGTCAATCTGGTTCAGATCTGACTGATTTCAATCAAATCGGCTGAGAATCCACTGATCTATGATTCCAGATTTGCTTTATTATTCATCAATTTATTAATTAAAATAATAAATAATTGATTTTTGGGGCTTTCTGACTTAAGTGATGGAAAATCACTCAAAACTAGGAAATAGTGGGTCCATGGGTTTACATAGCGCTCTTAGCTTGAAATGAGCACCTACATGACTAAAATTGATTATTTGGCCCACTTTTATTACAAAATCAATTTTTCCAATTAAACTATTAAAAAATAGCCTAAGTTTTGGAAAAATTAAATTTTAATAAAAAACACTGAAAAAACCAAAAATTTGAAAAATTGAAAAAACCTAGGGGGACTTAGATAGGTTCATATGACTTGACCATGATGTCTAGAATGTTTATACATTGACACATAGACTCTAATAACCTCAATAGGCCTAAATTCCAAACCGACCACCCCAGCTTTGGAGGTATGGAGTGAAAAACTCAGAAATTATCAGTAGTTTATTCAACAACCAATAATAACCAAGGGAAAAAACACCCTGGGCTGATCGAATTGACAAATAAAGTCTAAGATACCGAGTCTTTTACAGACACTATCATGATAGAACATTTATTACAATCCTCCCATGGGGTATGAACATGTGATATAGTACAACAAGCACTTCCCAGAAGTACTTCCAAAGGTCTTCTGAAGTCCGAACAAGTTATCCTTGTCCAGTTCACTAGGCTCACTTGATAAAAAACCACTAAGTACAACTTAGGTGGTAACAGGACGAACTGAAATGGATTGATATGAGCCACAACCACAATTTGGCGAAGGAGTATATAATGTCTCAACCGTTGAACCACATGGACGGTAACTAAGGAAAGAATCTCCATGTGAGTATAACAAAGTTTGGCACCAATAAGGTTCCGGATAAGATAGTAGAGAACATGCTCTTGGAGCTCATCTTCCTCTTGAACCAAAACCATTCCAATCAGCTCTTGAGACATGGCCATGTATAACAAGAAATAATGGCTGTAGTCTAGTGGAATAAGCATAGGGGATGATTCCAAGGATTTCTTCAATGCATCAAAATACTCATGAGCTCACTCATCCTAGATAAAAGGGGTGTATTTCTTCAAAAGGCACATGAAACCCTTGTTAAAATTGGAAAAATTGACAACAAACCTCCGTAATAAGTTAGACATCCCTTGCAAACTATGAAGGTGTCTAATAGTGCGTGGGGGAGATAGTTGAAGTATTGCCTCAACCTTAAGAGATCAACCCTAATCCCTTATTTAGAAATGATGAATCCCAATAAGCGACCTAATTTCACGCAAAAGATGCATTTTTGAGGATTCAACCTGATCTGATAATGACGAAATATTTATAAAACCAAGCACAAATGATCTGGATGATCCACTCTTAAATGAGAGTGAGAAGCTAAATCATCCCGTTAGACTTCAATGATTCTCTTAAGGTCATGAAAGGAAAAGGTCATCACCCATTGAAATGTAGCTCTATAGTTTTTAAGGCCAAAGGGAATTTTATAGTATGCAAAAGTACCCCAAGGAAAAAAAAAGTTGTCTTATGTTGGTCCTGAGGTTTGATTCGAATCTGATTATATCCTGAAAAACTGTCCATTAATGAAAACACCTCTCTTTCGGAACACTAATCCAAAATATGATCAATGAATGGAGTGGGAAATTTATCTTTAGGATAGGATTTGTTCATGTCTCTAAAGTTAGTGCATACACGAATGGTTACTTACTTCTTATCAATTGGAATGGGTTTGGATACCCATTCATTCAAGGGAACCAGGTAGATAAATCCAACCTTGAGTAGCTTCTCTATCTCTACCTTAATGGAAGGTTCCTTATATGGATTCATCGTGCGTAAGCATTGTTGAACAGGACTAGCATCAAGGTAAAATCTAATCCCATGTTCGACAATCCTAGGGTCAATTCCTGGAATCTCATCATATGAGCAAGAAAAGACATCACAAAATTCTTTAAAAATCTTAGTGTATTTTTGAATCTCATCGGGAGAACAATTGGCCCCAATGTACACATTCTCAACTTGATGAGGAGTCTGATAAATGTTGATAGGGATAGTCAGTGACAAATTAACCATGTTTCATTTGGCATATATACCATGGGTTCCTAATGAGACAACAAGAATACCAGCCTTCTCACTAAGGATCGTCCTAAAGTCATCACGCTCGACTTATTGAAGCTCTGGGATGAAATAAGAGTGATGGTGTAAGTATTGCCAAGGTCGTTCCAAGCCATTCATGGCTTTGAGAATCACTTTTAATTGAAAGGAAAAACATCATCAAAGTAATCGTGTGAACGTAACAATGAAACTACCCAAGAAGGCAGTGCAAAAGTGTCCTCCTGCTCCGTCTGCGAAGAGGAAGGACTAGGATCTACAATAGGATCAAGAGTAGTGTGATAACCAATCTCCACTACAGACAATGACATCTCCATCTTGGTAGGTCTGGGATATTCATGCGAAGTTCTCGGAGAAGAGAGAGTCCAATGGTCCTTCATATACTTAGTGTGAAATGGGACCAAACTCGACGATGATGATTCCCCACTAATAATGGAACCTATGGCCAGGATTGGTGCAGAAATATTAAAAGATCCCATCAAAGACAAATACATTCCTACCCCAACATTCTCAGTTGCTTATTGATAATTATCAATAACTGGGATGGTAGATCCCGATGATGCTGACGATCTATAATTATCAAATGACTACTGCTTGATCGTGACAATGTTATCTTCAAAAGGGAAGAAAATCACACAGAAGAGGGAATACACGACCGCTCTCATATTGAAAATCCAATTATGTCGCAGTAAAATATTGTAGTCAAAGGGCGCATCAACCACCTCGACCTCGATGGACACGGTCTTCCCTCCCAAATGGACCTGAAGAGAAGGAAGAATATCATGTGGCCGAAAAGAATGTTCATCAGAAGCAATCAACATGGTCCTAGATTTTGACAATGGGGGTGAGCCAAGACCTTTCCAACATGCTAGAGACATCATAGAAGTCGCAGTGCCTTGATTAATTATCAAATGTTTGATCATGTTATTCATACACTCCACATGGAATATGAAATCCACATGGTAAGGAAAGCGAGGATGGACCTCATGGGATTCAAATCTAATCACTATGGAAGGATGAGAATCAACCATCCCAAGGGAAGTCAATAAATCCTTTATATGTGAAGGGAAATTTTGACGAACTTTGAGAGTTGACATTGCACAAGGAGTCTGACCCAAATCCTTGACAATAGAATATTGTTGGGTGGATATAGCATTAGTATTGTGCCTCGAGTGCTTGAGGACTCCTTTAGGAATGCGAGGCATACTTTCAGGCTTGTCAATTTGCAAGGGAACCTCAGGAGGTGTAGGTTCTTTCCCCACATTGGGTTGCGATGAACCATAATCTTTAGCCCATGTCACAACATTAGTATCCGACATCATGTTGATACAACCATGGCCACCATTGGTGTTCAACGGGTTTTGATTCCCACTAGAAGCACTTTCGAATTCCACATTCCTTGAATTCATATTTTTATTATGTATTAAGGGATCCATTAACACACCTGGGCTCTCTACAATCAATTTTGAGGCTTCATCGATACGAGGGAACAAGTCAATGAATTTCGAGGCTTCATCGATACGAGGGCACAAGTAAGTGAAGTGATCTCCCCCACAAATATTGTAAGGGAAATTAATGTTACGTTTAGACTTCTTTTCCCCCCTAGGGTCACCATTGTTCTTGTCATCATTAGAATTCTCTTTCCTAATACCACATCTACGATTGGTTCTTCCCTTCTTCTTGTTTCGTCCAGGTTGTTGGTTACCCTTCTGGTCTGACGAGTGTACTGAAAGCACACCAGCCGTTTGGCTGGGGTTGGATGAAGCCGTAGCTTGTCCAGTCGTAGACTTATTAATAGACAAATTTATCATTTGATTTGTAATATGGTCTACGAATTTAGTACTTGTGGAGCCAACATTGCGTTCGACTTGTGGTCTAGGTTTAAACTTAGGATCGAAGTTAGAATGTGGAGCATTAGGTATAATCTCATATAAGAGCCTAGACTGAGCGTAAGTCAAGTCTAGTTGTTGAGCTCAGAAAATAGAATTTTCCTCATTCATAACTTCGGATGTTGAAACATCCTTCACAATATATGGAAATAACGACTTGAGGAACCATTGCAATATAAACTTACATAGAATGTTGGCCTTAATCAACTTATTCTGTCTATTCCACTCTTAAATATGATCATAAATATGTGTGACTTTGTCTTACCGAAATGTCGACAAGATTTTGGTACTAGCAACATAACGTACTGGTAACTAAAAGTAGTTCAATAAGGTCATGGCTAGATCATTAAAGGTTCGATATGTGCCCCCAGGAAACTCTATATACCATTTTGTTGCAGGTCTCATGAGGGTGCGTTGAAATAGGCATAAGCAAATTGAATCGTGATTCAAATAATTGCAAGAACACCATAGGTGGAAAATGGTGCTCTCTAGGGTCCTCACCGTTCTTACCTTCAAATTTTGGAATGTCCAAAGAAAGTTTGGTGGGAACAACCATCCACATCGAATCATGAGAAACTATATCGTTGGTCAACTTCAACAAATCAGGAAGGTTCAAAGTAGCTAGGTAAGGGATCCTAGGTTGTTCCATTTGGTTCCATTCTCCTTGGCATGATTGATTCACATAGGTTTGGTTGTTGTGAATACTGTGGACTTGGCTAGTTGGATATTATCCTTCTCCTACTTGACCCATAAAAGGATACATGGGAATGTTGTAATTTGGTACACCTTGAGACTAGGATGCTACATATCCATAATTATAAGAATGGTACAAGGTTTGTTCCCCAGACACATAAGGAGGAACATAACCTCCTGATATAGCAGGACCAAAATATGAGGGAACAACATGGCTAGTGGCAGTACTCTGTCTCGAAGGACCGTTTGGGTTGTAAGGAGGGTGTTTCATGAGAAACACATTCGAAGGAACAGGTGTGGAAGAAAATGGAACATATGACAGAATATATGATGTACCTCCAATGTTCACATTTCTAGAGTCACCTCTACAGGAAGGGATACCAGTGTTATGCATGGATGAAGGGTATGCAAATCCTCCCACAAAAGGTGCAGAAGGTGAAATATGACCACTTCCAAATTTATCGACATGGAAATGGATGGAAGTGCCCCCAAAAACAACACTAGTACCGACACTAGGATCAATAGAAGATGATGGGAAACTATCATTCATATCTGGCATGCCAAATATAAAAGGCCCAAAGCTAGAGGGAACATGGTGAGTCTCACCACTCGGCCAATGTGAGGAAGACCCATAGGTAGCTATGAAATATGACCTATGGAGTTGTGAATTGAAATAAGTGCCTCCCTCATGACGTTCGGTTCCAACCGGAGTCCTAGGTCTATTAAATGCCACGTTCCCCATTCCAGAGGATGGAGAAGGAGGGACCTATGGGTTCTCATATGTATGAATCATGATGAGACCAGTGTGTGGATCAAAGTGTGTATGAATATGTCTATAATGTCTAGTGCTCTTTCAAGGAGGAGTAGTAGATCCACAAGGATAAATCCCTGCTAGGCAGAAATAACGAAAGGGTGTCAGACCTCGCTCCATGATGAGTCCAAAAAATTAAAAAGACTCAACCAATAGTGAACCCTAAAGCAATTTAACGGACAAAGAGCACACTCCTAAGAAAATATAATCCAAGTGCAAGAAAACCAAGGGAGGATAAATGAGCTCCTGAATGTAGCAGGTATGTCTCACCTAGGAGAGGCTTAAGACTCTCATACACTACAAGCAGAGGTGCGTAACCAATTATAGTGGCCCTCAGCTTCAACGTGTAAAGTGACTATGTTGTTTGGCCCCTACCTGGCTAGGACACTCATAGGATAAACTCTGCAAGTACCCCCTGCAATACCTAGGTAAGGAAAATAAGGTCACCCAAATATAATCAATGCTCATACGGACAGTCGTAGGAGGGATCTACTGTATGGGAAAGGTAACAAATCATGAAGCTCGAAAGAACCAAACGTATTTCAAAATCCCCCAGATACGAATAATATCTTGGAAGTATATTATGTGCTGCACAGAGAGTGGCAAGGGTATATCCCCACCACAAACATGTGTGTTTCCTCGTTCTTAACTTCTATGTAAGAGGAGCCTCCTGAGAACACTAATTATACCAAGGATTTTAGTCTCTCACCTAGACAAACATCTACCTGTTTTGTTTAGTAGTCTTGGATAAATTTACTCGCAAAACCTATTCCAAGACTCTAAAACCTAAGGTTGTTGATGCACCACTATCAAATAAAAAATTTAATTCATTTTAAATTAAGTGTTGATTTTAAGGCTATGATTACTCAAAGGAAATGGTCGTGCAACTAGTGATGTTATGACTCAACAATGAAGTAAAAAATTCACACCTAACAAACAATGCCAAGTGCAAGTTGTCTTTAGTGATGAAAACATCGTATTCCACTACATGAAATATATAAATTTTCCTTCAAATTCCAATGCAATCATTCCTATATGAAATCCTAATCATTATACAACTAAGAAAAGCCTAATGCAAGCACTAATTCCGTGCAAATGCATCATGCAAAAACATGCAAAAGATAAAATATTTTTTTATTTTCAAAATGGAATGATATGTAAATGCAATAAAAGAAAGACTCTATAACTCCCAGACTCTATAGCAAGTATTGGACACAAGCCAAGAAAGACACTGAGATAAACGGGTCTAATGCACTAATATAAAAACAAAAGAGAAGAAGGGTGACAAGAGCAACTTCACCTAAAAGCAAAGAAAAAAGGTCTCTGGTCAGAAACAGAGGCAGAACACAGACATCATAGGCATCCCAGAAGACTTAGAAACAATCAAAACCCACCCAACATCCCTCAAACATCAAAGTCACACTCAAAATATGGGCATATGCTACTGTTCACAAGAAAACCGTGTGTACACGTGACTGTTTAGGAAAAACTCACGTGTATACGCAATGGTAAATAAAAAACCCACGTACAACAAGAGAAAGGGGGTAAAATGATAAGATAAGACTCCAATTACTTCCATGGGACACTAATGGGATAACATACTTCTGGACCCGACACAGAAACAAAACAAAAATAGAGAGAAACTCAAGCACATTGTGCACCCAAACCCAAAATAAAAACAAGGAAAATCCCCAGTGGAGTCACCAATTCTGTTACGGAGAGCAACTTCCTATGGATTGGGTAGACCAAAATAGATTGAATTACACCAGAAATCAATCTATTTCAATATGCAAGAGAGATAAATTCTGCTAAAACTAAGCGATACGAAACATACCTTATTCCGGACCATTGTAGTAGATCCCCGATGAGCTTTTCAACTACGCTTGTACCTAAAATTCATCCTCAACAACAACGAACCAAACAAGCATGATATATGTTAAATGTTAGGCCTAATCTAGCATGTATGAATCCAACATGTATAATCAAATACAACTACATCCATGGATAAAATATTTATAATCATACACATGTAATGGATGAGAAATATATATTTCTATTAATAATGAACAGAGATAACAATGACAAACTCTGTCGACACCTCACCAAAATGGAGAAATTCATTCCTCCACATGGGCCTCCACCAATTCTATCCTCCATCTCAATTTCAATCTTAAAATGAAAAGGTAAATTTTGGGAAGAGCAGCATTATCTGCTCAAAAGTACAAAGGGATGCAGACTCAAGCATGTATGAATGAGGAAATAATGTGTTGATGTATTTGTAGCTTCTGAATGTTTCACTTGTATATTTTATATTGTACTTCATTGTACCCTGATGGAGATGTTTGTTCCTCCGATTGGGAGAGTCATTAATATAATAAAGTCATGTAAAGTCATTGAGGTTAACCCTCCATTGTAATTTAGGGCAATAGTCCCCATAGTTGAGGGTTATTAGGGTTATTAGACTCTCCTAGTGAGGTTGGATTTGTAAGAGTAAAAGTCGAGTAGAAAACAAGTATAAATAGAGAGTGAGACTTTCGATTTGATACACACACTCACCCAACTATAGCGCAAGAGTGAGAGAAGAGGAGCTTGCACAAGTGAGAGAGAGAACAACTGTCAAAGATCATCTTTGTGTTTTGGGGGTTTTACTTTTACCATTGGTGCTCATTCTATCTCTGAGGAAGTTGTAGGGTTTTCTCCTTTATGGTTTCCCTGATGAAAACTCTTTGTGTCTCTTATCCCTTATGATTATTGATGTGCATGTTATTCTCTCAGATAAGATCCTATATCATATTGATTAAATGATAAAAATATAACATGGTATTAGAACTAACCTGAGAAGAAGAAAATGTGCAGCTATAGAATATAGGGCTTCTTAATTTTTGGGTCTCTCTCCACATATCATCAGTAAAAGGAGTCTAGGCTAACTCTCAATTGAAGGGCGCATCTTTCTGTCAAAAAAGAATTTGATTTCGGGCATTTTCAGTTTTTGACCTATCACTATTGCGGGAAATAAGCACTTTTCATAAAAGAGGATTTTTTGAGTGAGCCCAGTATAATATTTTTCTCCTCCTAAAAATTGAAATTTAGATACAAAAATCAAAATTTTGTGTTGGGTAAAACTCCAAGAAATTCAAACCCTAATTTGACCCCGGACCAGAAAACCCTAAAAGATTAAAACTATTCATTTTGGTGCATTTTCTATATCTCAATATTGGAGAAGTCTTAGGAGACAAAACTTTTACAGGACGAAGATAAATTCATGATGTACCCTGTGTAAATGTTTCAGCCTCATATTCGCTATATTCTGGGAGATATGATTCCTCCAAATCAAGGGTTCCAGCCTCTCCCTGGATTCATCCCTAAACATGACACCTAGGGAAAATTGATATATCTATGGATATGAAGGTCCAAATGAAATTTTACAAGATGTTCTGGATAGGGCACAAATTTTACTTTCTGTGGTAAAATTTTCAGACTTTGACAGTGAAATAGTGACACATGGAAGTCTGTACAAGTTTGCTATGCTAAAAAGTACTTAAACAAGTCACCTTGGGAAAACTATCACAAGTCCCAATTGGTGAAACCAATTCTTCTCAAACCTATGGTGTTGGAAAGAGGACAAACGAGGCTACCTCATTACAAAATTTTAAACACAGGGGGGCAGTACTTTTGGATATATCACAGAACACATATTAGACATTTCTGTAGAAGAACTTGGAAAACTAGGGCTTCCTATTTTGGGAGATTCCCTTCACTATTTTTCAGAATGTGGAAATTGAACCCAAGAGATAGAACAATAACACTCACAAAATTTCTAATCAAACATGCAAAATTCACACCAAAGGAGACTGAAGTTGGAGCATAACACTAATATGTATTCAGTAAGTTTACAATAGCCAACCTTGTGAATTAATAGGATGCTCAAATATATAATTACATGAGAGGTTCAAATGCATAAGGATGCCATTTGAAATAGTCAAAAAGTAGGCTTACCAAATCTAGTCAAATCCCCCATAGGTGCTTAAAGCAGTTTCCAAATATATGAAGATGCTCATGAATTTAGTAAGTCAAGTGGGAAAGCTGAAGAGGGATGGAAAGACATCTCATACATGATTTTAATTGGAGAAAAAGAGGGAGGATGATGTGGGAAAAAAACAACGCAGTTACACCTACACTAGCTTTTCGTTTTTCCTTAAATCAGCTATAAAGCAAAGCACCTTTTCAGAAAGAGAAGATATGAACTTTAGGGAATCAGGAATAAAGTAGGATTTCCAAAATTGGTTTCTAGGATGTTCCCCAAGTGCTTCATGACTCAGTTTTAGTATGTGTTGACTTCTAGGACATGTAGAAGGCAACTAGCATAGAATGGAATCTAGGAATCTAGGTAATAAGACAAAAATGATTAATTAATGTCAAATGTAGGTAACTATGGGTTTATTATTCTAACATAGAAAAGGAGTAAATTGGAAATCTCACCTTGAAGAGGCCCATCTTTCTATACAATTAGAATTTTTAAATTCCAATTTTTGCAAATTATGGTTTCTCTGACAAACCCTAGATCAACCAAATCCAGAACCAGAACGAACACCTCAAATCAGTAAGATCTAATATTTTTATATTTACATTTGTGGTTATCATTTCAAAATTACCTATCACACCAACTTGATGACAATCTTGGTGAAGCTGAAAACTTCCAAGTATGGAAGTATAAGACCTCTATGATCCTTGAATAAATTGACTTGGATCAGTATTTCAGTAACAAAGGTCTAGGAGTCGGAGGGAGATGAGGCTAAGGATAGAGCCAATTGCATATTATATTAAATATCATCTCATCCCTCATGTTTCATCCTTTAAGACACCAAAAGGAAGTATTTGATGCTATGACGAAGCAATCGAAGAAGAATAAGATATTGTTATAACCACCTTGAATGGCCTCCCAGGATCATGGGATTCATTCATTCGAGGAATGTGTGCCAGAAGGAAGTGATTACCTTCAGCAGAATTTGGTAAGAGTGCACACAAGAAGAAGCTTGAATCATAATAAGAGAAAAGACTATGGGAGCATGAAGATCTAGCTCTCATGATTCAAAGAAGATCCCTCAAGCGATGAAGAATATGAAGGACTCAATTCTTGAAGAACCTCTTATCCATCTTAGAATTTGGATAAGAAATGATGATGTCATGAATGAAGAAGATGATGAAGCAGAAGGCTTAAGAAGGAGTCTACCCACAAAACGAATAAAGATAAGTATTCAATTGTCATTTCATGATATTATTTGGTTATGCATTTGTTTATATTCAGTTGATGTGCTATGCATGATAGAATGTTTGCATTAATGATAGTATACTACTAATATGCATGTGATGGGTAAGTATCCCATGGTGATATATAACTCTCCATTTCTACTTATCTAGAATGAAACATCTTTGCTGACATATTGGATTAGTGTACAATCTCAATGATGTCATGGTAGAGATGGAAGGAATATAGAAAGTTTTCGTAAGATATGGATGAATGTTGTATTAGCTAAAATAGTTGCATGATTGTATATTTATGCATAATAATTTTCCATTATAAATATGCATTCTGAAATATTTCTAACCATACAACTAGTGCATTTTACTTGTAGGAAAGATCGCATACAATCACATACAAGAAAAGAAGGATGAGACTTGTTCCAAAGAACAAGTGAAGACATTTCAAGATTCACTCTAATAATATAAAATGTAGAATGGTGACTAGAATGTGATATCAAGACCTGAAGGGAAGTTCATAGTATCTTCCATATGGATCTACAAGATCCAGCATGCAGCAGATGGAAACATCGTGGGATACAAGGCAAGATTCATAGCATGAGGATTCTCATAGAAAGAAGGTATAAACTACAAAGAGACATTTGTAGCCACTGGATCTTGAGACACATGACAGGCAGACTCATGTGTGCAAATTAAACAAGGCCTTGTATGAGCTCAGAAGGAACCCATGGGATAACACATACATGAGGAGCTTGAATATCACCTAGAGTGATGAATATCTTAACCTTTGCTACAAGGTTGAAAATGAAATCCTATAGAGTATGACAAGCTCATACATGGGTGCGAGAAGAACTTTTGAAAAGGTTCAAGATAGAGGATCTTGGTATCCAGTGACCCTAGATGGATACATAGAATATTAGTAGCAGAGAAATTTACTTGTCACTCCAGTATAGAATGTTTCAATTCATAGAGTACGAAAGGCAGAGGGAGAATGATGCTCTCCTTCAGAGGGAGTAACTGCAGAAGATCCTTAGGTTCAACATGATACGACAGGATGGACAGCTTACTAATGGCTCTAGGATTTAATGAGAGTAAAGAGGATTCCAACCTTTACTTCAAGGTTGAAGGAAGAAGAACAATGATGCTCTTGTTATATGTTTATGACTTGTTCCTGATAGGAAAAGAGGAACTCATTAAAGTTGCAAGAAGGAGACTTGTTGCCGAGTTCAAGATGAAGGACTTGGACATGATGCTCTACTTTCTAGGCATGGAGGTGTGGAAAAATGCAGATGGAATCTCCCTTGGACAAGGGAAGTATGCAATGGAGATCCTGAATAGGTCCAGGATGATGGACTACAAGGCCATGGCCACACCTATGGCATCAAATCTAAAGCTATTGAGTGATTCTTCATCAGAGACAGCTGATGCCACGATGTATCGTCAGATGTTTTGTTCATTGATGTTCCTGATGGATCTGAGACATGCTCACCTAGTTGCAAATCATGTAGTGAGGTATTTGAAGGGTATAGTTGACTATGGGCTCAAGTATGAAGCAAATCAAAATATTAACCTGGAGGGTTATGTGGATTCGGATTGGGCAATGCCATTGATAGGAAAATCACTTCGAGGTGCTACTTCAGTATGGGACCATGTGTGACATTAGAGGAAATTTGGGGTCTAAAATGGGCCTTATAAGAAAACACACCAAAAATAAATTCTGTGAGTTGGAATTCAATAACCAATAGAATTTCAATAAAATGAGTCAACCATAATGGTTGAATTGACATATTTGTCATAAAAGAAAACTACTTTTTTTGTTCATATTTTTAACATATCTCCCTATTTTTTTACTCAAATTTCAAGCATGAGAGATTGTTGGATGCAGAATTTAATTCCACATCCAACGAGTACCCACACTACATACTTTTGATGGACCCCGCTACCCCAAAAATAAGAAATACCTGAAAAATCATGATGATGATGTCATCATCATGTTATTTTAGGTATTTCTTGTTTTTTGGGTAGTGGGGTCCATCAAAATTATGCAATGTGGATACTCATTGGATGTGGAATTAAATTCCGCACCCAACGATATCTCCTGCTCAGAATTTGAGTAAAAACACAAGGAGATATGTCAAAAATACAAACAAAAAAAGTAGTTTTTTTCATTCTTCCTCCAAAATTGATAACTATTATTTTATTATTTTCCTTAGGAGGCCCATTTTAGACCTCAAATTTCCTCTAATGATCTCTTGGTTTAGAAGGAAGCAGTCCTGTGTGGCACTAAGTACAACCGAAGCAGAGTATGTCGCAGCTTGTTTAGCTAGTTGTGAGGCATTGTGGCTGAGGAAGCTACTATCTTATTTATTTGATCTCCAGTTGGATGCTACTTGTATATATTGCGACAACCTGAGTTGTGTGAAGTTTTTGAAGAACCCGATGTTCCATGACAATTTGAATCATATCGAGATCAAATATCACTATATCAGGGATATGGTGCATAGAGGAGCAGTGAAGCTCTAGTTTGTGATCCAGATCGATATCTCTCGAAAGAGGGAGTTCTAGCATAACCGATGAGATAGGTTGTCTGAGCATAAGGTCCTGGAAAATCTCGTAGGTTTCTTAGATGTAAATGGTCTTGTAGGTTTTCCTCAGATGTAATAATTCCTAGAAATGCTCATAGGTTATCCTTGGACATAATCAACCATGATGTGATTCTATGCTAGAAATGGCCAGAGTGAAGTTTGAGTACTTCACGGAGAAGTGCGGTGTTCATCAAATCGAGGTTCCTTCCAAGGGGAAGTGACGAGTCCAGAATCCTTTCTAACATGGTGACAATATTGGTTCCTCCCATGGTTAGATGTAAGTGCTGTGCCTTTCTGACATGGTGGCAGGATTGGTTCCTCCCATGGTCAGATGTAAATGCTGCACCTTTCTGACATGGTGGCAGGATTGGTTCCTCCCATGGTAAGATGTAAGTGTTTTGCCTTTCTGAAATGGTGGCAGGATTGGTTCCTCCCATGATCAGATGTAAGTGCAAAGCCTTTCCTCAGATGGTAGTAGGTGTGTCCTACCATGCCGACGAATGTAAGTGCAGAGCCTTTTCCCAGATGGTAGTAGGTGTGTCCTACCATGCCGATGGATGTAAGTGTAGAGCCTTTCCTCGGATGGTAATAGGTGTGTCCTACCATGCCGATAGATGTAAGTGTAGATCCTTTCCCTGAATGGTATTAGGTGTGTCCTACCATGCTGATGAATGTAAGTGCAGAGCCTTTCCCCAGATGGTAGTAGGTGTGTCCTACCATGCTAGTGGATGTAAGTGATGGGGCATTTCCACGGATGGTAGTAGGTGTGTCCTACCATGATGACGTATGTAATTTTTGGGGAATTTCCCTGAATGGTAGTAGGTGTGTCCTACCATGCCGATGGATGTAAGTGTTGAATCCTTTCCCAGATGGTAGTAGGTGTGTCCTTCCATGTCAGTGGATGTAAGTGCTAGAGCCTTTCTCAAATGGTATTAGGTGTGTCCTACCATGATGATGATATAAGCATTCAAGAAGAACACCTACATGGAGGCTAGGCCTATAACCAGTATGAAAAAGGGTTGGCTCTGTAGAACTTCCTATGACGAGTAGAATTGAGAGATAGAACCATTTGCTCGAGATAGTGGGAGAAGTGATGATTAAGATGATCCAGCTTTGATGATGATCCAAATTTGATGATGATCCATCTTTGATGATGATATAGATTTGATGATGATCCAGTGATGAAGACTTGTGTTGATGAACCGTGTCATGAGAATACCTTCCTAGTTAAGAGGGAGTGTTGATGTATTTATAACTTTGGAATGTATTTACTTGTATATTTTATATTGTACTTCATTGTACCCTGATGAAGATGTTTGTTCCTCCAATCGAGAGAGTAATTAATATAATAAAGTCATGTAAATTCATTGAGGTTTACCCTCTGTTGTAAGTTGGGGTAACAGTCCCCACAGTTGAGGGGTATTAGGGTTATTAGACTCTCCTAGTGAGGTCGGCCCCGTAAGAGTAAAAGTCAAGTGGAGAACAAGTATAAATAGATAGTGAGACTCTCTATTTGATACACACACTCACTCAACTATAGCACATGAGTGAGAGAAGAGGAGCTTGCACAAGTGAGAGAGAGAACAACTATCGGAGATCATCTTTGTGTTTTTTGGGTTTTACTTTTGCCATTGGCGCCATTCTATCTCTGAGGAAGTTGCAGGGTTTTCTCCTTTATGGTTTCCCCAATGAAAACTATTTGTGTCTCTTGTCTCTTGTGATTATTGTTGTGCATGTTATTCTCTCAAATAAGCAGGGATAATTTTAGGGGCGAATTTTATCCTAGTGGGCTATTTTCCATGTTTTTCTCCCAAAAAAGATTTGCCATTTTGCATTTTTTGAAGCCCTATTTCAACCAATTTTGATGGGGTAAAATTTTTTCACCCTAAAAATCACCAAATTATTATATAAACGATAAAAAATCCTTGGAAATTAAAACATTTTTTTTGAAAAATATCGCCAATCATTTTATAGTTGGCGTTTTAAGAAGTGGTAATATTTGCCAACATTTATACACTTTTAAATAAGTATGGTTCCTTAAAATGATCCCTGCAGATAAGATCCTATATCATATTGATTAAATGAAAAATATAACACAATGAACTATAGTTTCCTTTCTCTCAAATGTTCTCTTCCTTTAATGCATCCAAGAGGCTCAATATATAGCCCTTCAATAGGAAATGAAGGGTCGAGTCGGAGCATTTCCAAGCATGTGGAAGGCCAAGAGTCGGGTTATTTGGGATTCATTGAGGAAAAATCCATTTTATTTTTATTTTTATGCATATTTCTCGTTGTACATGGTCTACAGTGGAGCAAGCTGCATGTACACATGGCATTTTACCTAAAACCCGCGTATGGAAATAAAAAGGTATTTTTTAGGGAATTTATTAGATCATCAAAGTATAATTCAAGCAAGGGGGGTCCAAAGAGTCTAGAGAGGGACATGGAATGCTGTAAAAGTGTGATCTACCAAGTGTGGTAAAATCATTTATAATAGTCCATCTTTGCATACCAAGCTCTTGGGGCATATTTTAATCCATACAATGATTTCCGAAGTCTGAAAACTAATGTTGGGTTTGATAACCTTCAGGATGCTTCATGTAGATATCTTATTTTAGATCCCCATGAATAAAATCACTCTTAACATTGATATGGTGGACCTCCCAATTTTTAGATGCAGAAATGGCTAAAACTAGCTGAATATAATCCATTTTTTTCCACCAGTGCAAAGGTTTTCGTATAGTACACTCCTTGGACTTGTGAGAATAATTTTGCAACCAAATGAGATTTATATTTTCAGTTTATTCCATCTGTAGAAACCTTATTTTTGTAGACCCATTTTCCTTGAACAAGTTTCCTCCCATGTGGAAGAGAAACTAGCTCCCATGTTGCATTTTTCTGAAGAGATTGATACTCTTCATCCAAAGCAGCTTGCCATCTTGGATCATGATGGGAATGATAATATGAATTAGGACCAAATACAACCATAATATATATATTATCATATAGAAAATGATCAGTGCAAGAAACAGAAATTCCTGGTCTTTGATAATCTGCTCGAGTTCTCCTTGGATCATCAGGATTTTCAATATTTGTCTCGATAGAGGAGAGAGTCTTCTCTGCCCATTTTGGTAGTTGAGTGGGCTCATTCAGATCTGATTCAGAACCTTATATTTCATGCTCAATGATATAATACATTACATATGAAATATTATAGCACGTAATTTCACTTTCATCCCTAGATGCTTCATAAGAAAGAGAAAGCGGTTTTACAGTTTCTTCCTCTACTAGTTTCAAATCTTGAATAGGTTCTTCGAAGCGGGAACTTATATAGATGGTTTTATTTTTAATTCTTATATTTAAGATATTGTATCATTTTTATTCTTCAGCATACCCAATGAGTATACACTCAACACTCTATGGTTGCAAATACTTTCTTTTATCCAGTGGAATTCTATCCTAAGCAGTGGACCCGAAAACCCTGATATTGGGCACATCGGGCTTGTGACTGGTGTAAGCTTCGAAAGGTTTTCTCCATTTTAAGGATGAATGTGGAACCCTATTCTAAATTTCTGAAGAAACATTCATATCCTCATCCCAAATATTTTCATCCAAATCCTTAGACTCAAGCATACAGGTTGCCATCTCCTTTAGTGCTCGGTTTTTCCTTTCCACTACACCATTCTATTGAGGTGTGTTGGGAACAATGTACTGGATATTGATCCCATTTTCCAAAAAAAATTTAAGCATATAAGATTTAATATATTCACCTCCATTATCATATCTGATATATTTGATCTTTCTCCCAGTAGAAGTCTCAACGGAAGCTTTAAAATCTATGAATTTTTCAAGAACTTCTGATTTCTTTTTGAGAAAGTAGACCCATGTAAATATTGAAAGGTCATCTATGAAGGTAATCACATATGTCGATCCACTCATGGATATTGTTGGAAATGTAACACTAATATAAAAATGGATCAGCCCCAAAATAGATGTATCTCTGCTAGCTTTTCCACTATCAAACTTATGCTCAGAATGTTTGCCGACTATGCATCCCTTGCAGATCCCTTTTGAGGATTTGATTGTTCGAAGGACTTCCACCATGGAATAATTTTGTAGTAGCTACAAATATTTATATTTTATGTGTCCAAACCTCTCATGCCACATCCAGCTGACCTCATTCCCATGAATCAGGAGGGCACTAGGCTTTGAATCAGGCACAAAGTTGGAAAACTCGTAGGTCTTAGAAGAGTGATTTTCTTTCCCTACATCAATGATTTTTTCCATGGCTATATCATATATGTCAACATAATTGGGGATGAATAAAAATATTTTAGGAAAACCATTATGTTTCATTTGATATACAGAAAACAAGTTTGAAGCTAAATAGGGAACATATAGAACATTCTTGAAGCCGTCGTGTTCTAGGTGGATAGTACATTTTCCTGTTGATGAGACTTGAGAGTCATCTCCCATGTCGATCGAGATGTAGTTGTTGGAATCTAGTGATTTGAAAGAATATTTGCATACAACCATATGATTCTAAGCACCAGAGGCAATGAGGAGAGATCTAGCCTTCGAAACATTAGCCATGATTGCATGTCCTCTTTCAAGTTGATTATTTGATCTCCAACTTCTTTCTTCCTTACACCTTCTAGAAGAGTAATGTTATTTTTCTCAAGGAGAATGGACATCTGATCAATTTTTCTCTTCATGCAAGAGCTTCCAAGATGAAAGTCTCTTACATAGTCAAAGCACTTTGTCTTCTCTTTTCCTCGTTCCTTGTTTTTCGTCGAGCCTGAGGGCTCATCCAACTGTTGGTTTTTCTCCTTCTGCTTGGGAGGGTCAAAATTTGTCTTCTCTTTCTTTTGCTTTCCTTTTTCATTCAAAGCTTTGGGTCCTCCAATAAATAAATCTTGATCTTTGGAGGACCTCAAAGATCCCATCTGAACAAGTTTATCATGCTCATTGGTAAGGGACTCAATGAATTTATTTAGGGTCGTCATCTTCCAATTTGTAATTGTAAGCTTTCTGATATGGAAGGTAGATACAAAGACAGAGTATTTTGGTCCTAGATTTGAAAGGATAGAAAATATGAGATGATCATCTTTATCCTCAACTCCACATTGCTTAAATTGGAGCACAAGGTCCTTAAACGTAGTGAAGAATTCATTGATGGTCTCAAAGTTTCCCGGATTGAGAGAGATTAGTTCATTCTCCAAATGATAGGGTCTCAAATCATATTTATTTCCAAAGAGTTTAGCAAGTTGTTCCCACACTTCCTTGGGAGTATTCAATCCATAGAGATGGAAAAGAATATCCTTGGAAATGGAGAGGCATAGGAAAGCATACGATTCATCTAGTTTGTTCCAATATTTTTCCTTCTCTATTACTACATTTGGCTCTATCTCCATTCCCATGGTGACTATAAAAATCCTTTGGAATGAAATAATATCTCAATATCCTCTTTCCACTAATGATAGTTGAAAGGAGTGAGAATATTGCTTGAAGAGGAGTCCATTTTGTAGCTATAGTGAATGCAATAGAAGTTCTTGAGATACCTGCAACTACACAAAGAAAAAAAATAAGTTCAAAAAACCTACACTTTTGGAGTTTGCTTCACGCCTGGATAGACTTCTCTGGACAGAATCCAGATGGAGAAAGGATATTTTTCCAAGACTTATGTGGAAAACTCTCCATGTATGGTGCTGAGCTGGAATAATTTTGAGAAAAGTTACTCAATCTTCATCAAATATCCATTGTAGCTTCATCAAATATCCATGGCTCTGATACCATATAAAATTGAGGGACAACAATCTAAGGACCAAGACATAAACTTACTGCAGATAAAACATATCAATTTTACTCAAAGAAATGACATGAACAGTGAAAAATACTTGCAGCTATATATTTGCTTATCATTAATTAGAATAATAGAGTACAATGCAATACAATGGAATCAATAGCCATGCAATTCAAATCCAAGAGAGGTCATTCAAATTAGGTGCATTAGAGTGGTTTACTTGTCAATTAACACCACTCGGCACATCAGTTAAACACTTAACTCCAACATCATTGTCTCTAACTAACTTGGAGGCAATTTAGACTTAGTCTAACTGAATAGAACTCAACTGCATACCAAGAAGTAGGTGAGGGAGCCTATTTGACTTTATATAGATTTAATGAACTAAATTGAGTCACCAAAAGTAGGTGGAGGCACCTTTAATCACTCTAGTTAACTGCATTTAACCAAAAATAGGTTAAATCATGACAAGGCGCCTTTAGCACTTCAGTTTAATTGAAAGGTAGGTGAAAAAACCTCTAGTTAACTGAATGAGGTGCATATGTCAAGTATATCAACCCATATTTTCTCCCTAATTGAAGGAGGAGGCTCAGTTAGGCTCCCCGATTGAAGGAGAAGACTCAGATAGGCTCTCTAATTGAAGGAGGATATTCAGTTTGATGACGCAGTCACATGTTTGAGTCGAAACTTAGGATAAGTGGTAAATTAGGCCAAAATAATCCAAATAATGATGTGTGGTTGTAAAATGACTCCACAAAATGAAGGTATCATCTACATATACCACCCACAATTTGATCTATGATGCCATTAAGATGAAAGAAAATAGGTGCAAGCTTCACTCTCTCTCAACCCAACTAATTTTCTCTCATGATTATTCAATATACTCACCATGTTGGTGATGTATTGTAGGTCATAGCATTGCATGTTGATGATATTTTGATTACAGGTAGCTTCACTAAATAAATTGGATCGATTAAGTCTTCTTTGCACAGTGAATTCTCCATGACTGGTCTTGGATTGTTGAAGCAATTTTTTGGATTGGAAATTGAGAAATATGAAATAGGGATAAAGGTCAGCCAACAAAAGTATGTTGCATACCTGTTATAGAGTTTTAAAATGGTAGAATGTAAGGCAGTTTATTTTCCATTTCTTTCTGGTCTCAAACTAGGTGAATTTGGTGGTCCATTAGTGGACAACTCGTTGTATAGACAACTAGTTGGGTGTCTATTTTATCATACACACTCTCAACCAGATTTGGAATATGTTGTAGGTGCTCTATAAATTTATATGGAAAAAAATCATGATATCCATTGGAAGGAAGCCAAAGGTATCCTACATTATGTGCAAGGAACAAGACATTTCAGGGTACACTATGGTGTTGGTTCTCTGGTAGAACTAGTTGGATTTACTGATTATGATTGGGATGGCGATCCCATTGAAAGAAATCCCACTTCAGGTTTTGTATTCATTATTTCACATGGTCCCATATGCTGATAAAGTATGAAACAACACACCATATCCCTCTCTTCAGCTGAGGCCGAGTACCAAGGAGCAGTGAACGCAGCTACACAATGTGTGTGGTTGCAAGGTATTCTTCGGGAATTTGGAGTTGCATTTGATTCACCCACAGTCATTTGGTGTGAAAATCAAAGTGAAATCAATATTTACACTAATCCAGTGTAGAGAAAAAGGACCAAACACATTGAGATAAACATGCACCACATTCGGAGCTTGGTGCATGACTAGGTGATATCCTTGCAGTATTTCCCATCTGCAGAGAAAACTGCTAACATTTTCACCAAGAGATTCACAGAGAAGACATTCAATTATATGAGATCCCTTATTGGAATGGGTGACACATGATTATGGCTGATATTCACGTTCATATTTTTCTCCATGTCCATTTTATATGGGAGGTTTTGTTCCCATGTGGTTTTCCTCCTTACCTTGGTTTTTATGGACAAATCAAATTTATGTTGTATGAGGTGACTTGAGCCTTAGTTGCCAAGGAATAAATAATAATTTGGTTAAGCTATACTAAATTATTATTAGGGGGGGGTGGTGTTAGATGAACAATCCACCTTAGTACCATGATCATACACCTAGGACACATTCCATTTGCTTCCATGCTTTAGTCCATGGTCTAGAATTAGGCTAATTGATCATTTACTGATAATTGAGGCACTCCTGGTTGATCATTATCAAAGTTGAGGCACTCTTGGTTGATCATTCTAACAAATATGTGCCCTCATTGATGGCATAAAATCCCCAGTGCACTCCCCCATCCCTAGATTCAGGGAACATGTTTGACTTTAGGCGCTAGTGCATGTTTGTGATGGTTTTTATCCTTTCTTGGGAATTTATTGCCTCCTAGAGCCACTCCCACTCATCCATGCCTAGAATTCTTCCATTTATGATCTAGCATGCCTCACCCAGGTTTACATTAGCATTCATGAGCGTTTGGGATTATTAGGAAGATGATTGCTCCACCTATGGGGTTTGAGGATCAAATCATGGGCTGACACTTGTATGCATCCAGATGGCCTCCAAGGCCTCCTATTTTTCCATATTGTAATATAAACATGATCCAAACATATTTATATGTTGGAAAATCATAATAATATCAGTTATTGACTACATTTGTGTATGCTATTTTCACTCTTCTAATTGTTTTGTGCATATTTTGTGAGTACTATCGAATTGTGAGAATCTCCTTGGATCCTAGATACTACTGTGAATCAACTATCACACAAGATATTCTAATATTATGCATATTCACTTTTATAATATTTCTTTGAAATAATGGAAAATATTTTATGCATGTAGTCATGTTTGAATTTGGCAATTGCGTGTACATGATTGATTTTGGAACCATACAAACACCCTGGACCTATTTATTTTTTGAAAAGGTTAGTATTTATTGGAAATTGTCTTTTGTTTAGTCATATTATTTTACTTTTTGAAAAAAGGATTTTGTTGGATCTTAACTTTACATGGTTGTTATGAGCTTAATACTATTTAGTGTTAATGTTATGATTTTTCAATGTAGATAATCTTGTGTTGGATATCAAGACAATGTAGTTTGTTAAGATGTCATATAATGAAAAGCCAATAAGCACAATGAATTTCTTACAATACTAAATAGATTTATAGTCATTCCTACATGAGAACATATGTTGGAATGAAAATATATCAATTTTTACCTCAAACCTATAGAAGAACGGCAATCGATATGGATGGTAAAGGCATTGTTAATGAGATATAAGATAAGATATGTTTATTAATTTCCAACAAATGACCAAAAATAGGTTAATGGGATTTCCTACTACATAAGTGTCAATACAAAGTGGGGGTGGAAAAAATCACTCCTATAAAAACAAAAGGAAAATTTAATATATAATTTCTAATCTCTAAAGCCAAGGTGATACAGATATATAATTCTTCAAGAGGGTACAAGGAAAAGAGCCTCAAGGCTCCAAGCGTGTTTCCTAAAAAAATAGATGGGGGATGTTGTTATACTCTGATGTATCCACTTTTGAATGTGCAACTATCCTACAATATTAGGTTGAAGCAAGGATTTGTTAGATAGAACATTAGATGGAAGATATGGATTTGGTTTGGAGGACCTCTCCTATCCAGAAGAGGTGTTTTGTTGTTGGGAATCAGAGGAGGCATATTTGGTTATTTGGCATAGAATGTATTGAGATTTAAGTCACTATAGGGGTCTTGTTGTTTCGGGATGGTATGGAGACAATAAAAGAAGAAAATATGATTTTCTAATATAATATGTTGGACTTATAAGCGATACCTATGAAGGACTACACCTTAAGTGCTAAATCCTTAAAACGTCAGTGCGATCCTAGGGATATTGAAGAAGGGATAATCGTTATCACCATAGTTTCTCATTCACTTTCTTTAGTTCATCTATACTCTAGTATAAGGTGGTTTTCCCTATGCAATTGCATGATAAACTTTAAATATAGATCGATCAGTAGATCACGACTAGTGCCTATCCAAATAAGGGAAAATGGAGTCAAGGTATTGTCTTAAAGTGTTGTTTTTGTAGATTATTAAGGAAAAATAGGGCTACTACAACTTGCTACAATAAACATTAATTTGATATCTATAATTGCAGAAAAATAATTGAGCACTTTGAGTTATTCATGATGCAAATGTGTCATTCTTATATGCCACATCTTTCCCACATGATTACCACTATTTATAATCACCAACGCATTGGCAGGCTCAAATTGGAGTATTCCCTACTTGTTCCTCCTGACTCCAATCACTTTCGCTATGTTGAAGATGGATCCCTCAGAATAGGTGTATAATTTCTCATATTTTAAAGTAACATCAAATCCTTTGTCCTCCAAGACTGAAACTGAAATCATATTCTTCTGTAACCTAGGTAGTACGTCCTTCACCAAAAATGAATTCACGGACTCGCTCTAAAACTTTACAGTCCCACTACCTATTATATTGTACTTGGTATTGTCACCAAGCTCAATATGGAAGTTTGAATTGCGCTTATCTAGGCTAGTGAATTGGTCTCGTACACCATATTAGAATTAATGTGCCATTGATATTAAGGTAATGAGTTCCATTAGATTTAATTATTATGTAGTGTAAAAGGAATGAATAATACCCACTAAACAAAACAAATATCATAGGAAATAGACAAGTATTGCTCAGTATAATTACAATATAAACTTCATTAATCCCTACAATATACAACAGTGTTACAAATAAGGGAATTCAAATCATGTGGATAGGATTCGAATCCACCAACTCAATTTGACTACATGGCTAACTAGAAGTGTCTAAATCACTATCGGAGTTCACTAGGTTAACTCCAGATGTCTAATCCAGTCTCTCAATTAGTTACAATTGTTAGAATAATTAACCCATAGTTACCTACCTTAGACATTAATTAATCCATTTTTGTCTTATTTTCCTAGTTTCCAATATTCCACTCTATGCAAGTTGTCTTCCACATGTCATAGAAGTAAAAATTGCTAAAATTGAGTCATGGAGTGCTTGGGAAACCTCCTGGAAACCATATTTAGCATGTCTGCTTTATTCTAGATCGTCCAAAGTGCATATCTTCTTTTTCTGCTAAGTTGTCTGTTTTATTGAGAAACAAGGAAAAAGGGAAAGTAAGACTAGATGTAGTTGACTTGTTTTTTTCCCCCATCATCCTCCATCCTTTTATCCTAATAAAAGAATGTATGAGTTTTCTTTCCATCCCTTATTATCTTTCCTCNCCTCTAAGTGGATTTGGAAACTGCTTTATGCACCTATGGGGGATTTGACTAGATTTAGTAAGCCTACTTTTTGACTATTTTGAATGGCATCCTTATGCATTATAATATATCATGTAATTATATATTTAATCAGCCTATGAATTCATAAGGTTGTCTATTGTACACTTATTCAATACAGATTAGTGTTATGCTCCAACTTCAGTCTCCTTTGTTTGTAATTTTGCATGTTTGATTAGCAATTTTGTGAGTGCAATTGTTCTATCACTTGGGTTAAATTTACACATGGTATTAGAGCCTTTGTATATCAATTTATATCATTTCATATTGCTATTGTAGGTTCAACATCTTGACTAGGAGCATATTCTACTGATTGAAGGGCACAGTTTCTGAGCTATGGATCAATCTCAGAAGATCAACTTGACTCCATTTAATTTATTTGAATGGAAAGCAGAGATGGAGATACTGTTGAGAGTGAAAGGTCTTTACAGGATCACTATGGAAACTGAGGAAGAGCCCAATGCAGCTGCAAAGAAAATTAAATGGCACAACAGGAGGGATGAGGCCTATGGTCTTTTGTGTCTGAGCATTTCAAGAAACCTCCTCTTCCATCTTGATGGATTGACATAACCTAATGAACTATGGGAGAATCTTGTAGAAATTTTTGGTAAGATAGATGAGATGAGAGGAAATCAAATCGAGAATGAATTTATCTCTTTGAGTCCCAACAACTTCGAATCCTTGCAACTCTATTTTTCCAAGTTTAAAGCCCTTGTTTTGCAGCTAAAATAGTGTGGAATAGAAAAGAAGGAAGAGAAACTATTTTTGGCCATACTCTCAAATATTGGCCCTGAATATTCAGTGTTTTTTTACCTTCCATACCACCAAGTTGACAGCTCGAGCCTGGAAGATGCCTAAGCTTACAGAGTTCATGGAATCCCTCACACAAGAACAAGATAAATTGGTGATGATGGGAACCATCAAACCTTCCAAAGACCAAGCTTTGGTTGCTGGAGATTTGAGGGTGGATTCAAAATGCAAGAAGAAATCTAAGAAGCCACCTAAGCAAAATAGAGACAAGAACAAGTCTCAAAAGGAGCCACAAGGCTCCAAGAAGAACTTCCAGAAGAAGAAGAACAAAGGAGAAATGAGCAAGTGCGCATACTGCAGTAAGGGATATCATCCTGAGAGCTCCTGCATGAAGAAGTGAATTGACATGTTGACCCAACTCTTGGAGAAGAATAACATCTCCCTTCCTAATTGCTCAAATAAGAGGGAAGGATGATCAAATTCAGAGGACAGAGAGAGTACATGCTTTGGTTGCTAGCACATCAAGCTCACCTAGCCTCATCATAGACTCTGGAGCTTCTAGACATATGATTTCGACCAAGGAGGCATTCTCCTCTCTTGACATGTAGAAAGGTCCACCAATAGTGCTGGGAGATGACTCTCTCACTGATAGTTTGGGGAAAGGAAGGATTGATCCTGACCATGGTAAGTTCAATAATGTGTTCTATGTTCCAGGTCTTGCCTCTAACCTCTTGTTAGTGTATCAGATGACTCACATAGGGTCTCCAAAGAAGGTCATATTCTCCCCTGATGATGTTGAGATCATAGAGATCTCAAATGGTAAAGTCATTGCAAAAGGTGTTGTAGATCATAATTCAAAGGTATACATGTT
Source organism: Pseudotsuga menziesii (assembly GCA_001517045.1). Classification (NCBI taxonomy): domain Eukaryota; kingdom Viridiplantae; phylum Streptophyta; class Pinopsida; order Pinales; family Pinaceae; genus Pseudotsuga; species Pseudotsuga menziesii. The sequence continues at coordinate 1,618,936 of LPNX011057995.1, read as the reverse complement.
TTCACATTTTCTACCCTACTCAAACCCCTCTGCTCTTTTGATTCATGCTAATGAGGCAAGCAAGCTTTGGTATGAAATATTTGGCCATCTTAACTATAAGTATCTTTTTGATATGAGTGAAAAATATATGGTCATAGGGTTACCAAAGATTAAGTTTTTCAAGGGATTCTATCAAGGTTGTATCCTAGGAAAACACCCAGAGGACAAATTTGAGAGAACTAGTCATGAGAGAACCTATGCACCTCTTGAGTTGATCCACAGTGATGTTGTTGGTCCATTTACTCATATATCAATGATTCAAGCCAAATATGCATTTACTTTCATAGATTACTTTTCCAGGTATTGTTGGGTTTACTTCATAAAGCACAAGTCTGAAGTTTTTGACCTTTTCAAAGTCTTTAAGGCCTTGGTTGAAAACTAGTCTTGGAGGAGACTCAAGATCCTTAGATCTAACAATGGTGGTGATTATGTCAAGTATGATTTCATTCAATATTGTAAATATTCAAGTATTTAGATGCAGCATTCAATCCCTTACACACCACAGCAAAATGGTGTTGCTGAGAGAAATAAAAGATCACTGAAGGAGATGGCAACCTGTATGATGGACGCTAAGACTTTGCCACCAAAGTTTTGGGCTGAGGCTATAAAATGTGAATCCTATATCTAGAATAGGTTTCCTCATAAAAATCTTGATGGTATGACTCCTTTCAAATCTTGGAGTGGGCACAAGATAGATGTGACCCATTTCAGGATTTTGGGCTCAAAGGCTTGGGCTAGAATTCCAACAGAAAAGAGGAAGGATTTGTAGCCCCAAATCCAAGAGTGCATATTTGTTGGGTATTCTGAATATTCAAAAGGGTAAAATATGATCAAATTGAGCATAAACAAATCCTTCATTGAAAGGATTGTTTAGTTCCAAGAAGAGCCTTTAGCAGTAGTTGAAGTTGGAGAGTCTTCTTCACCACCAAAACCATTGAATGTAAGTGGAGAGACAAATGAGTTTGATGATTCTTATATGTATGATAATTATTATTTAATTGCATATCCTGACATTCCTACAAGACCAAAATGGTAAGCAAAGACCATTCATGCAGTTGGGGAACTATCTAGAAATCCTAGTGACCCTAGGAGGACTAGATCTCAGTTTGAGAGTGCCCTATGTATTAAAGACCCTTTGTTTGCAGAGAAGTGCTATCTGATGGTTGAATCAGACCCACAGACATATACATATGCATCACATGATCCAATATGGTAGACATCCATGAAATAAGAATTCAGCTCACTCCAGAAGAACAACACTTGGGAACTGGTTGATCTTCCCCCAGGGAGGAAGCTAGTTCAATGTAAGTCGGTTTTAAAAACTAAGTTTTCTACTGATGGTTCAATTTTGAAATATAATGCAATATTGGTAGCCAAGGGCTACTCACAGGTACATGGTATTGACTACAATGAACCCGTTGCACTAGTGGAAAAGATGGACTCCATAAGGCTATCCTTAGCCATTGCAGCTTCGAAGCAGTGGGAGGTACATCACATGGATGTGAAGTGTGCTTTCCTAAATGGATATATTACTGAAGATATTTACATGCAGAAACCTCAAGGGTTTGTTTCTAATCCATATTTTGTGTGCAGGTTAAAGAAATCATTGTATGGGCTCAAGCAAGCCCCCAGGGCTTGGTATGCCAAGATTGATGGATTTCTGTTGTCATTGAGTTTTGTTTGATGCAAGTATGATCCTAATGTTTATTTGAAGCTGATTCATGGTTATTTGATGATTATTGTCTTGTATGTGGATGACCTTCTAATTACAGGAAGTTCAAAGAAAGAGATTGCCTCCTTGAAGGATGCAATGAACCATGCATTTTCTATGACTGATTTGGGGTTGTTGAGCCAATTCTTGGGTATTGAAATTGCTCAATCCCAACATGGAATAAAAGTACATAAGTCCAAGTATGCATTAGATTTTCTGAACAAGTTAAACATGAAAGATTCCAAGCCAAGCAAGACTCCCTTCCTTTTAGGAGTTAAGCTTGAAGAAGCAGGTTCTTCTCCTATGGTAAATAATACACTGTATAGGCAGTTGATTGGGTGTTTGATTTACCTTACACACACTTGACCTGATATTTATTATGAAATAAGTGTGGCTTCAATATACATGGATAAACCTCATGAGATCCATTGGAGAGAAGCCAAATGGATCCTTAACTTTGTTCAAGGAACAAGAACTCATGGGATCTTCTACAAAGCTAAATTTGATCTTGATTTGATTGGGTTTACTACCAGTGATTGAGAAGGGAAATTCAACATCAGGATATTTGTTCATGCTTTCTGAAGGACCAATCAGCTGGTCAATCAAGAAATAGAGTTCCATAGCACTCTCATCTATAGAAGCAGAGTACAGAGGAGTTGTAAATGCAACAACTCAATGTTTATGGTTGCAGGGGATACTTGGTGAGTGTGGCTTCGAATAATAGTTTTCAACTATTATCTATTTGTGATAATCATAGAACCATTAGAATCTGCAATGATCCAATTTAGAGACAGAGAACCAAACACATTGAGATCCATATGCACTACATCAGACAGCTTGTGCATGATGGCACCATTAACCTACTCTTCTGTGCATCTTCAGAACAAGTAGCAGACATCTTCACCAAAGTTTTTTGTGAGAAGAAATTCAGCAATCTCAAATAACTATTGGGGATTACTGATCATACTTTGAAGCATGATTGACGACAATCTTTTCAAATTTTGTTTTACTGTCCATGTTTAAGGGAGGATTTTCCCACTGGGTTTTTGCCTCTTTCCTTGGATAAATGGACATGCAGTATGTAAAGGGTGACTAATCCTTGTTGCTAGGCCCTATAGTTTTCTGATATTTACTTATAAATTCAAGATTAAGGTGGGGTGTTAGAATAATCAACCCATAGTTACCTACCTTAGACATTAATTAATCCATTTTTGTCTTATTTGCCTAGTTTCCAATATTCCACTCTATGCAAGTTGTCTTCCACATGTCATAGAAGTCAAAATTGATAAAAATGAGTCATGGAGCTCTTGGAAAACCTATTGGAAACCATATTTAGCATGTATACTTTATTCCAGATCCTCCAAAGCACATATTTGCTTTTTCTGCTAAGTTGCATGTTTTATTGAGAAATAAGGCAAAAGGGAAAGTAAGACTAGATGTAGTTGACTTGTTTTTTTCCCTCATCGTCCTCCATCCTTTTCTCCTAATAAAAGAATGTATGAGTTGTCTTTCCATCCCTTATCATCTTTCCTACTTGACTTTTCCAATTCGTGAGCCTCTAAGTGGATTTGGAAACTACTTTATGCACCCATGGGGGATTTGACTAGATTTAGTAAGCCTACTTTTTTACTATTTCGAATGGAATTCTTATGCATTAAAATATCTCATGTAATTATATATTACAGCAGCCTATGACTTCATAAGGTTGGCTATTGTACACTTATTCAATACAGATTAGTGTTATACTCCAATTTCAGTCTCCTTTGTTTGTAATTTTTCATGTTTGATTAGCAATTGTTATCACTTGGGTTCAATTTCAAAAACAATCAATAAAACTGGTCTATCTGCAGTGATATGTGAGAAGTAGGTGAGAATAGGAGCCTTACCACTTGCAACCATGCATAACTGGTTTTAACTAAACTGGAGGATAAATAACTGAATTTAACTGAAGCATAACTAATCTTGACTAGTTACCAACTGCCAACAACTGAAGGAGGTTGGTGCCAACACTCCCAGTGTCTCCTAAATTGTATGGAATGGTCTAGGAGGTGTATAAACCAATGCATGAAGGTGCAGTCAATTATAGATGACCTCTATTTGTATTCCCCACACTCTAGTGACTGGTACATGTGGCCCCATTAGGCCAAGTGGAACCAATGGTACTAGTGGACCCAAAAATAAATAAATGACTCCTAAGTTAGGAAAATATAATCCAATAGACCAGTTTTAACAAGGGAGGATTATAATCCTAACACCCCCCTGAATCCTAAAGTGCATAACTGCGAGCCCCGGAAACAAGGCCAAAAGTCACCCATATACAATATAGAATAATAAAAAATGTTTCTTAATAAAATGAGGAAATAGGGGAAAACCTCATGGGAATCCCCATCCCCCCCTAAAAACAAGCAGGAATAGAAATACAATCTATTTTTAGATGAAAAGAAACGTCCTCCTTAGAAAATAATTTATAGAAAATCTGCTGCAATTTGCAGCTCTATGCAATAGTATGGTTTTTCTGTTCACCAGCATCCTGAAGCTGTGGATGTGAACCTCTCAATGTCCTTCTGAACCAATGGATGTTGTGTGTGTTTATTCTATATGGAAGAGGTAGAGAATGATCAATTTTCTTCTTCCATGGGCCAAATAGTTGATCATTTGCTATCATCATGTAGCACTTTCCTGAAATCTTGTTGCACCACTCTGTAGGGAGTGAATCTGTGAGAGAGAGAGCAACATGCTCATTCTGATATTGAGACCTTATTCTCCTTCTATCTTCTGGATTCCCAGCACCACCCCTAGATGCATCAATGAGATTTTGGACCCATCCAGGCTTAGGCCTTTGGTTTGGAATGGGTGCTGGATATTGATCTAGAATCTCATGAGGTTCAGCCTCAATACCAAGATCATGTTGATTTGGTTCCTCCTCACCTGAATCTGAAACATGTAACAAATCATCATCATCAAAAGGTAGTGGAAGAGTGTTATATCTTCTTGTCATTTGGATGGTGGTGTATCAAACAACTGATCTTCTTCAAACTTAACACTTCGTTCATTGAAACATTTCCTAGTTGCAACCTCCATCAACTTGTATGCTTTTTCATCCTCTACATATCCTAGTAGAATGCATTCACTACTTTGGGCTTGGAAGGCCTTCCTCTTATCAATGGTTATTATGACATAAGCTTTGGAACCAAAAACTCTCAAATGAGAGACATTGGGTTTATTCCCATCCAGTGCTTTGAATGGAGTGGACCCAACTACTGAGTTATGAGGAAATCTATTATGTATATATGAAGCAAAGTTTACAGCTTCTTCCCAAAGAGAAGGAGTAATATTTTTGATACGGAGAAGACATGTTGTCATCTACTTTAGTGATCTAGTTTTCCTCTCAGCCACACCATTCTATCATGGTGTGTATGGAATTGAGAGTTCCATTTGAATCCCCTCTGATTCACAATAATGCTGGAAATATATTTTAATGCACTCTCCTCCTCTATCACATCTTATCGACTTGATCTTTTTCCTGAAACTATTCTCAACCATAGCTTTAAAAAATTTAAAGATTTCAAAAACTTCAGATTTATGTTTCATGAAGTATATCTAGTAGAACCTAGAACAATCATCAATAAAAGTAAGGAAATACCTGCAACCATTAATTGATGTTATAGGCATTGGTCCTACCACATCACTGTGTATCAAATAAAGTATGGATGCAACCCTATGTGCCTTCCCAACTTCATACCTCTTATATGGATGCTTACCTACCAAGCAACTGGTACATACTCAATTGGAAGTTTGGATGAGAGGAAAACCTTCAACCATTTTATCATTGTGGAGTTGCTAGAGAAATTTGAAATTGAGATGCCCAAATTTCTCATGCCATATCTTGCTTGAGTTGTTAGCATGAGTCAATAGAGTTGTAGGAGGTGAGATAGGAAAAAAATGTGAAAACTCATAAGCCTTAGTGGAATTATTATAAATACCTTTCACTATGATCCTTCCAGTAGATATTTATGTGATTTCAACTGAGTGAGAGTCAAATGTAACTCTCTTGGGAGAGCCTGTATGGGTCATTTGATAAACATACAACAAGTTTGTTGCAAGAGACGAAACATAGAGAAAATCCTTGAACTCACCATGTTGGATTTTAACTGAACCTCTCTCGACAGCTGCAATTTGGGATTCATCTCCTATGTGAATGCTCAGTCCTCCTGATAGTGTGAGGGTAGAGAAGGACTTCTTGGAGGAAACCATGTGGTTGGATGCTCCTGAATCAACCAAATAATATTTCTACTGAGAAATTCCAGCCTTCAAGGCATGGCACCTCTCATGATATTCTATATGTGGTCCAACATCAGACTTCTTTGCTCCATTTGGAAGAGAAATATTGTTCTGTTCAAGGAGGACATACAGTTGGTCGATCTTCTTATTCATACAATGGTTTTCAGGATGAAAACCCCTCATACAACAGGGACATATTGTATTTTTGAACTTATTATTTCTCTTGGATCCAGAAGCTCTTTCAAAAGATCTCTGATTCTCTTTTGGTTTTGAATCAAAATATTTAGGCTCCTCCCCCTTGCGCCTCCCTTTAGCTTGTGCATTAGTAGAGTCTGTCACCAAAAAAATTGGTTCCTAGAAGTCTGGAGGAATCCCATCTATACCAACTTTTCTTTCTCATGTATTAAGGACTCGACAAAGCTATCAAGTGAGGGAATATTCCAATTGGGAATGGAAGCTCTTCCTTCAAGGAAGGTAGAGACAAATACATAATATTCAAAAACTAGTTTGTTGAGTATAGAGAGCACAAGATGCTCATCCTTTCTCTCTATTCCTCACTGCTTACATTGTATTGCAAGAGACTTGAATTTGGTAAAAAGTTGTTGTATGGTCTCGAAACTATTGGGCTACAACGATATTAACTCGTTCTCTAGAGTGTGTCCCTGAATCTCATCTTGATTTCCAAACAATAATTCAAGCTTCTCTCAAGCTTCTTTGGGAGTCTTCAATCCCTCAAGATGAAAGAGGAGGTCTTTGGAGATGTGAGCACAAAGGAATCCAAAGGATTCATCCAACCGGTTCAAGAACTTGTTCTTCTCAACAAGATGATAAGGTTCAGTCTCTTGGCCCATTGTCATCCTATACAGGACAAGATCACGGAAGGATACTTGCATATATTCCCTCCAATCAACATAGTTGAAGGGTGTCAGGATCTAGGGTAAGAAAGATTGATTCTCCATCAATTCTCCTTTTGATCAGTCAATTTCTTCAATCAAACTACGTAGCACCTATAATAAAATACTGCAAAAACAAAACCAATCTGCACTATGTCAAAATCAAGGCTTCCCTCTCAACATGTATAATTTCTCAGGGTCCCTCATGCTTGTAGAGACTTCTCTGAATGAATCCAAAGTTATCAATGCACAAATTGAGGGACTTAAGTGGAAACCTAGTTGCTTCTGGTGTACAATGGAGAGTAGATAGTCTTGAATCTTTCCTACGGAGGCTCTGGTACCATATTAGAATTAATGTGCCATTGATCTTTAGGAAATGAGTTCCATTATATTTAATTATTATGCAGTGTAAAAGGAATGAATAATACCCATTGAACAAAACAAATCTCACATGAAACAGACAAGTATTGCTCAGCATAATTACAGTATAAACTTCATTAATACCAACAGCGTTACGAATAAGCTTGACTATTCACCAACAACCAACAACTGAAGGAGGTTGGTGTCGACACTCCTAGTGGCTCCTAAATTGTAGGGAGTGGTCTAGGAGGTGCATAAAATGATGCATGAAGGTGTATTTAGTTGAATATGAACTGTATATGTGTTCCCCACAATCTAGTGATTGGCACATGTGGCCCCATTAGGACAAGTGGACCCAATGGTATTAGTGGACCCAATAATAACTAAATGACTCCTAAGCTAGCCAAATATAATCTAATAGACTAGTTTGGAAAAGGGAGGATTATAATCCTAACACACCAATCATATGACATGAAGCACCATTGTCAATATACCACACACCGGTGTCCATTGAGCTAGAGAGACATGCAATGAGTGAAAGCTCATCCTTAAATTTGGCTGCAAATTCATCCATATCAATTGGAGTAGCTACATGGCTCTTCTGCTTTCCCTTCTTCTTATTAGGCCACTGGCTAACAAAATTTCCTAGATGGTGCTATGCAAAGCATTTCACTTTGTTGGCGTCGAACTTCTTCATGTTTCCCTTTTAGGTGGCTCCTTCAGTAGATCCTTCCTTGGACGTCCCCCTACATTGAGACCCTTCTCGGATCTCTCCTCCCGAGTGAAATCATCCCACATTGTTTCCAAACTATTTAGTAACGAGACTATTATTTAATAAAGAAACTATTTTTGAACCCATAAGACTATTATTTAATAGAGAAACTATTCTTGAATCCATAATTATGTAACTTTTATGTAACTTTGATTCTCACTAAAATAGAAAATTGCATGTTGAAAAAAACCCATTCTTGAGAAAATAATTTTAATATTTGTAAATATTCCATTTATCTTTTCTAATTGTAAACCCGCGTAGAAAGAAAAAAGCAAGGTCGAGTGTGTTTCTTGGTTTTGTATATATGCATGGTTTATGGTTTAAATATATATTTTTTTGAAATCCAGAGTAGAAATTTGCATAGTGATCAATGGCATTGGCTATGCCATTTCTATTTGTAACCCTGTGGAGAAAGAAAAGAGCTAGATTGAAGGTGTTTCTTGGTTTTGTTTATATGCAAGGCTTAGGATTTAAGCTCTGATTATTTTTGAAATCTAGAGTAGAATATTGTAGATGAAGAAATGGCATTGGCCCAATGTCCATGCTAAGACATTCACCTATCCCTCTCTTACTGGTTCTCTTTCACCAATATCCTTTGAAATCAAATCATTACATATGTATCTCTATGATTCAAACAATGATTGTGGTTGGTTCTGTGTCTTTGCTATATGGTGGATACACTTGTAGTACGGTAAATTAAACAGGTTGCTATTGAATTTAAATAAACGATTATGCTACACATAAGTGCAATAACTGAGAAACACATGAAATAAAATATTTGTTATACACAAATTGTTGAAGCAGGATCAAAATTAAGGGTCGATGCAAATTGAGGAAGAATGTTCTCAAGGACAAATTGTGGCCAAAATATTTTCAAAAAATTGGTCAGCATATGTCTCACCATTCTTTCGAATAGTGCTCTCCATCACATCTTTCTTTGTTCATCCTTCATTGTTTTCTATTTAGTGTATTATAAAATAAACCCACAAAAGAGTCCGATTGAAACCATATTTCATTCATCCCATTGTTATGTAATTCATTACGCTCTCTCTCTCTCCTTCCATCCTTTGACCTGTGGCAACATTTTCCTTAATATCTTCTCTTTATTTGCCAAATTCTGAGCTTCCTAGAGTTCAGGGCCAAACCCGAACATCATATTTATTAGGAACTCATGTCATGATTATGAAATTTCTATTTCAGGCATAATTCATTCATCCCATGGTTGTTATTGGAAATACTCAACCAATGCTGACAAAGGTTGTTTCCCTAGTTTGAAAAACTCAAAACTAGAATAAAACACCTACAAAATAAAGAATCTCTCCCTAGGATTAACTAAATTACTTAAATTGACTGCCCTCTTTACTTTTTTAGAGGTTGTAAAGGTCTGAACCTTGATGTGCTTGAGCTATGCATAGATCTTACAATAGACACAACAAAGACAAACCAAGTGAGAGTGACAAGATTATTTTTAATCCTATGTAAAAGGTCGAGTTAAACAATAAACAAAGCATAAGAACTAGATACACAATGTTTATGGGAAAGAAACTATATTTTCATTAAAAAATAAATAATGAGAGTACACAAATGATGCCTTGTTGTTGAGAACTCTTCTTAATGGGATCTTTCCTCAAAGATTTCAACTTTCCTCCTAATCACTCAAGAGTCTGAGGGAATTTGGCTAGAATTTAGATACTATCACACATTCTTCCTCCCTTTTCCCATGAGGGGTGAGTTAGTATATAAAGGATTCAAAGGATAGAGTAGGTTGAGGATTCCATGGGAGAGGTGGAGGGATCATCCCTAGGATAGGGGATCTCGAGTTCCACCTGTCCTGATTGATAGGGATGAGGCTCCATAAAGGTCATCTTCGAGAAGCCTCTTGAAACCTCTTTTTTTTGCCTTCATAAGTCAAGATCCACACATTTTATGAAAAATATAGGCGATTCTAGGGGAGCACTGATACTTTTTAATGGGAATCATGTGATGGAACCTCTCCTTACAAAATTTCAAAGGGCATTTCTAATAGGGGTACCACTGGATGCTCAAAGGGAAAGCGCGGAGGCGGCTCAAAGTAAGGAATTACTCTTTCCAATTTTTGTCTTTGAATAGTTTTAGGTAATTAATGAGATACCTATCTCATAACACATGGGTGACAAGAATTAGGTGTAAAAGAATCCCCCCCAAAGCATGAGGATAGAGGGAAAAGGATAGGAAAAATGCTTTGTAGGAACAAGTTATCACTTTGAGGAAAAGGTCCAAAGGTCAGAACTAATCAACAACTAAGGTGATTCTGTAGTACATTTACACTTTGATACATATCCAAATGACTCAAAACATGGCTTTTGATCAATACAATGTAGATCCATGTGAGATATAAACAACCATGGCTATTGAAATACAATGTAGATCCATTCAAAGAAGACTCAAATTTGGACATATCTACTAGACATACAATGTAGATATATGTCATACAGACACAAATCTAAGAACAACCACGAACATACAAATGTGTATCCATGCAATGAATCATACAAAATACTCCATCGCAACCTATGGAAAGAAATGAATTCTCAATATACACCTAGGTTCTTTGTCTCGTTCACAACAAAGTATGATTCTATCCATGCGAATAAATGTTTTTGAAGTCAAACATGGTAGAAACCACTTAACTACTAGTCGATGATGAGAAACATTAACAAGTGCAAGAGAGATCACCATTAATGTTAATGATTCCCAAGGTACCCAAGTACATTCCTCCAAATGTGAATTGATGGACTGATGTTGAACAATCGAGTGAATCTTTTGATCAAAGGCCAATGATGAAAACCTATTGTCGAAAGCGAGGAAATATGCCATTGAGGTGTGCATATCTCAAGGTACTAACTTGTTTCTAAGAATAATTCCTATAGTATGTGTTGAAGTCAATAGGAGTAGTCTCGTTGAAGGAGGGCCATGATGACTCCCACATCAACGACATGAAACTTGAAACAAAGTTCAGGAATTTGAGTATGAATTAACAATGGGACTGACTCAAAGGTAATTGACACAAAATAGAGGCAGTTTTGACTGCAGAGGGTATCTCTCAATATACAACATTCCTTTGAATATTAGGTGGCACGACCACAGACTTGGAAACATTGACTTGACAAGACGAATACCGGGACATAATGCGACGTTGGACAATGCATTCTTTGAAAAGACTCAAAGGATTAACATGACTCATGAATGTAGATCGACTCAGAGATAAGATGAATACCTAACTTGTTGAATGAAATGCAGACAGGTGCCACATTCAAAGGTGACTAGAAAGCTGCCATTATTACAAATGAAACATAGTTCCCTTCCCTTAATTTCCCCATCATGATCGATGAGCGAATATTTATTTTTTAACAAGTTAAAAGAGGGTAACAAACACTCATTGTAGCTTATCATTAGATAATTCCATTCTCATATGTTTTCCGAACCTGAGAAAGGAGGGGTTCATTCCAGAAAAGGGTCTTTCAATGTTTAGTTTATCGAGTTCAACAAAAGGAAACTTAATGTCCTTCATGTTTAGAGAGTCTAAACGGGACTGAAGAAGACTCTGAAAAAGGTCATTTTTCTTAATTTTTAGTCTCAAAGGCCCAAAAAAGTATAAAATAATACCCTGGAGAACTTTTCTATTCAACGACTATAATGTACCTTTTTCGTAAAGAGTCAATCTGAACCGAAAAGGCGGTAAACTGTCGTTGGAAAGTTGACCCTTCAAGTAATTTTACAAGCATGAAGGTGACAAGTTCACTCGATGATATTTTCACATTTCAAGAGTTATAAAAGAGCATAAAGAGGACTCCATTAAGATTTCTTTTTTGTAAACAGGTTTAACTAGTCTGAAAAAGTAAACTCAAAAACTTAATTCTAGGGTTTAACTAACACAACTAAAGTTTCAAATATGAGCACGAAATCTTTCTCGTTTTGACTAAGAACAAGAAAGGTGAAAATAAAACTCATCCATATCCAAAATATCACTTCTACATGACCTGTAATTCTTAAAAATATCATTAGACACAAATTTGATAAAAGATTAAGCAAAATATGACTATATTATGAGAAAAAATAATAAATTTATTTAAATAAAAAAGTCAAAATGGTAAATAAAAGCAATGAATAGTAAAATATAGTTACCATTTTCATTTTTACCCATCCTTGGAGAGAAAAAACCATTTTGGAGACCAAATTTGGAGTGCAATTTGCGAAAGCTATAGTTTATCATTTGGTGAATCATCTGGACTAGGTAATTCCCAACCTCTTACCCTTTAATTTTATAGTTTCCATTTTTGTTTTAGTGTCTTTTTGGGAGCTTTTAGGGTCATTTTCCAAGGGGAAAATGTGCCTTCCTCTTTTGGGAAATATAGTGCTGTGCAGCACCGCACAATTCCATAAAGGGAAGTGTGGTGCCACCACACAATTCCCTAAAGAGAAGTGCGGTGCCACCGCTCTGTTTGAAAGGAGAAAGTGAGATGGTGAAACTTTCCCTAGAAAACTGAAAAATGGGGCCAAACAAAGGATTTTTAGGGTTTGAAAATGATCATAAATAGTTTTTAATCCCTTTATTTGAATGTTTCACAGGTTAAACAAGAAAAAATGGTTTTGTTGAAGGAAAGAGAACATGAGTTAGATGATATTCATGGGGAAAATGATCATGGCATGGTTAGTGCACTTCGGTAGTGTGGTATCCTGAAGTTTTTCCAGGTGCCCAACATGAGGGTCCAAATCAGACTACTAGAGTACATTATCTAGATGTAGAATATTGAGCAACAGTAATTCGAGGTGTGGGCACATATACTCATAGTGGATGTAGAAAATATCTACTTCCTTACAGGGATTTCCAAGAGGGGAGAACCCATCTCATTGACTGGTCCACGAGGCAGGGATGTGACTACCCAAGGCCTCATCGATCAATAATGTTTTCCAGACACTCAAATGAGTAGAAAAAAAATCCCTATCAAATATGTGATCGATTTTCCCTTGAGGAAATCCCTCATTACTATGCACTGAGTATCTGAGAGCCATGGGGAACATCACGCTTCTAGGGCCTATATGTTGTATTCCTTAGAGGCGATTCCGCCGACTGTGTTTAACTAGGAAGAATCATTGTTGGTGGTTTTCAAGGAGCAACTTACTAAATGTCATCATGGTGAGTTGAAGCAATTTGGATATGGGACCATTCTAGTGTCCTTCTTCTTAGAGATAGTCCCATTGTTGAGGCCTCAAGTGGCCTTTAAAAAACTCAGGGCACATGACCCACACATGTTGTGGTGGGTTGAGGTTATTCCCTCCATGGTAGTAGGGGCCCTAGAGTCATGTATGGGGCATCCTTCTTCTGCTAGTGTATGACCAATTTATGATGATTGAGGACTATGCCTATGTAGGAACATATTTCTGTGGTGACATTGATTTAGATCTCCCTGAGGATGAAGTGGGATGATCTCGGTAAGGAAGACACTGAAATACATGTTTTTTATGATATTTTAGTTTTTATGTGTGGTACTAAGACAAGTTTCATGTTATGCATATGTTGGTCGGATGGTCAGGCCAGAAGGGTCTTCTCCTATTGACAAGTGAGTGGGTTCTAGATTCATACACCAAGAGGATGATTAGGAGATGCAAGAGCTTGAGGATAACCTCAACAGGCTGACATTGGATATCCCTGACATATCAGTAGATGAACTCCCTAGGAGGTATCAATGACACGCCACTAGTGTGTCAAGATGCTTTGGTCACCTTCTACGTAGAGTAGCAAGAGCGACCATGTGCTATCATGAACATCACTAGTGGCTCAGCAGGAGATGTACACTGAAATCTATGAGATTCAGTTTTTTGTTATCCTATTGTACTGAAAGCTGGAACGCTACATATTAGGTCTCAGGACCACATTTTGTACTTAAAACTTTTACACACACACACACACACACATATATACAGACTTGTTTTTTGCGACCTGTGGAAATTTCGTGATGGAATGCAATTTACATGGATTTTATCTTTTACACTGCTTATTTACAATTTCTCATGTTTTTTTTACGAATCAAACCATCAATAATGTGTAATATGCCAATCCAACATGTAATTATCAAGTGAATCAACAACTGAATTAGAATATCTTGGAACATGTTGATAGTTAATAGATTCATTCAAATTATTGTTCAAGGAAGCATACTCTTCGAAAGAGACGAAGGATTACATGATTTTAAATGCCGTAGAGACAGTTCAAATGTGAAACCACTAACCAAGAGTCAAAATAGACAATCATGTAATCAACATCATGGGAGGAAGCTTTGGTCAACAAAACTATCACTGCATGATATTTAGCAATATTGTTGGTAGAAGGACCTAGGAAAAATCCCCCCTGAACTAACTAAGTTGTGGACTTGGGAATAAAGTACCCAGGCTGTTGAAGCAATATTCAGGGTACAGCGATTGGCACCATCCGTAAAACCATAATAATGAGTCATCTACAGAATCAGATATAACATGAAATAAGTAGTGACAGACAAGAATCCAAAACCATACCAAAAAAATCAAGCCACACTAAAATTCAAATATACACAAATATATAAGGTACCGATGAAAAAATGTTTTACACATAGTACCTTTTCAAGTAAATCCCATTGCGAGGTTCCTTGAAAGGTATTCCATCGTAATGTACTATTTCATAGGCCCCTTTCTTTAAGACTTTAAGTATGACATAGGGAACATACCACATCAATTCCAATTTCCCTTTCCCTAATCTATCATGCTTCTGATAATATGTCAGAAAAAAGATCTCCTTCGTTGAAGACATGAGGTTGGCCAGATTTATCATACTAATCCTTAATACATTTTTTATGTGACTCGTTAACCAAAGTGGCATCTCATCGTGTTTCTTCAAGCTTAGTGAGATAAAGGAAAAATTCTTCCTCAACTGAGGTATTAGGTAAAATCTTGACGACTAGTTTCAATGATGGAATTTTGCACTTAATAGATAAACAAATTCTAGCCTATAGACTAATTGAAACAACATGAAATTGGTTTCTATTTTTACAGAAGTTATATAGGCCCATAGTGCTGAGCATAGAGTTAAGTTCCAATTCAATTTATGTTCTCTAACCATCCCATGAAGCATAGTATTAATAACTCTGTTAATGGCTTCAACCTGGCCATTAGCTTGTGGATAGTAGGGGTTTAAATTTTCATGGAAAAAACCCAACTTAGCACTCATCTCGATCTTCTTCTGATTACGAAAATGAGATCTTAATCAGTCACTATGTCTTGAGGAACCCCAAACCTAGAAATGATGTGATTAAAAAGAAAGGGGGTGGTATTCTTACCATCCTCTGCATATGTAGGCATTGCATTAGCCCATTTTGTAAAATAATCCATAACTACAATGATGTAACCATGCCCCCCGAATGAAGTAGGGTTACAATGCATAAAATCGATCCCCAATTTGGTGAAAGGGCCAACGGAGATGAAGGGGTGTAACAGAGAAGGGTGGGTGCACTTATTTGGATAAAAGAGATGACAGGGTGGGAATTTTTTAACTGCTTAATAGAAATCCTTAAAGATTGAGGACCAAAAATAACCAAGGAGAAGGATTTTTTGGGTTGTAGTCATCCAAGAAAAATGACCTCCACATGCTCCAGATAGGATATCATTCAAAATTTGTTAAGCCTCCTCATGGTTTAAACATCATCGCAAAATTGAATCAATACCATGTCAATATAAGGTATCATTGATGATTAGATACTATTTTGTGTGGTGTCGGATGCGTAGACGATCATTGCGAGATAGATCAGGCTAAAATCATTGAGTTTGGAGATATAAGATCAAATATCCATACCATGGATCAGTCGTTCTAATGAGGAACAAAAAATCATAAAGAAATGAGTCATTAGGCTCAGTTTCCATCGTAGCATGGGGAATATTAATCCAACCAACAATTGGCATGTCGTTGAAATTCAACAAATTCTAGCACTTCGACTGCTTTGACATGTTCAGCAAGTCCATACCTATACATAACCAACCTTGACAGGTTTCACACTCGACTTAAAACATCTTGACATGCCTTGTTGGAACTTGTCAAACATCGACAAAATGTCTCTGTCTTCTAGTCATGTGTGACAGTTTGAACTTCTAAACTGTTATAACTTCTTGTACCTAAACATAACGAGTAGTCACCCAAGCGTCTCATCATTCTATATAAACATGTGAATTATTATAACAATGAACCAATTGTTGGTTGTGGAGCCTGATATTCTAGATCCAAGGATATTATTCAGTTATGTTTGTACCCCAGTTGTACTATACACTCATTCCCCCTACCTTGGGGTTCAAGGCAGCGCCCCAACAAAGGGGGTTCAGGGGTAGCACCCCTAAGAAATTTTTTTGGGATGTGTGTTGGCCAACAGTTTTGCGGACCCATGGTACTCCCCCTATAAAATAAAGCATTTTAACACGACTGTGTATGCTATTGTATTGTATTGGAAGATAGACTGTGAGAGCGTGAAGAGGAAGTGCAGCGGTTTTGCTGTAGGGTGTATCCCTTCATCTTTTTGGACTGCAATAAAAGGACTGGCAATTTCTTTGTGGACGTAGCCCATCATTTGGGTAAACCACATTATATGTGTGTCTCTCTCTAATGTTTTAATGTGTTTTGCATATTGTTTATTGATTTAACTGTATATCTGTTATTGCTCTGCGGTCCTATTTTCTAACACCAACCTTAACAGAGAAGAAGCAATAATAGAAATTGGTTTGAATTCTTGCATATTGTATGTGCGCATACTTTCTATTGACATAGTGTATTTCCTACTTTAATTTTTATTTTTCTATGCTTCCACCATAATAGTGCTCGAGTCATTTAGTCGATTGTTGTCCCTAGCATGCACATGGGAACAACTTGGATCATTGGTATCAGATCTTGATATTGTTCAAATATTAAGTTGCATCAGCAATTCCATCAAAGTTATTTAACTTGTGTATGTTTAAACACACTCAAAAACTATGCAATACAAGAAGACACTTCCTTCGACTTTAGAAAAGATGGATGAAAAAGAAGACAATAGACATGCAACTGACGAGATAGAACAACTCATAGAAAAAGCACTAGCTCACCAACGGACCAAAATTTTCACCCAGTTCAGCGATATTCTCATGTGAGTCGCTTCGAACTTCGGGGAATACTTGACATGACCTCACTTAGATAAAATTATCCCCTTCAAAGTGAAAATGAATCTGGCCACACCGAATCTTGAAGGCAAGGTTGATGCAGAATTTGTTGAAAATTGGGTACAACAACTAGAATATTACTACTCTATGAATCAACTATTAGAAGAAGAAAACATCACCATTGCATCCTTGAAGATGTAAAATTTCGTACATTGCTGGTGGGAAAATTTATCGACAAAGATGGAAAAAGAAGGTGACCCCATGGACACTTGGGTAAAAATTTTCAAATATGTATGAAAGGAGTTTTACCTACCCAAGTATCTTGAATAGCAGTATAAGAAGTGGTAGCATCTAAGGCAATGGAAAGACCATTCCATACAGAGTTACACCGATGAGTTCTGTCGACTCATGGATAGACTTGGTGTCCAGTTACTAGAGAAAGTGTTTTTACTAAAGTATGTCAACGGTTTATCCCCATACATTCATTAAGAGATGGATTTTTTGATTGTCAGTACGCTTGTGGATGCATTTCATTACACCATCAAGCTTGAAGCTAAACAAAAAGTGAAGCATGTTTCGCGAACAAGCCAACAGGTCAAACATCTAACAAGAAGTCACCAGCTGACTTCGACACGTTTAAGAACCCTTCTTAGCTAAATCCACCAAATCCTGACCATCAAAATAAGAAATTTCAAAAATACAAGAGGGATCATAGCATAAAATCTCCTACCGAGAAATGGTGTAATTATCACAATTCAGCATGGCATAATACGTCAAAATGCAAAGCTCGGAAGACATTTTTGGCAAAATTGTCGACATCCAACTTGTCCAACAGAACCCTGGTAGAATCTAATCCATATGCATTAACCCTCTTGGCTTCAACCTCCACCACTCTGATAGATTTTACTATCGTCGATGAGGAGGAACGAGAACGCCTATTCCATACACAGATTTGGGTTTAGAAAAATACATTACATCTGATTGTTGATAATTGTAGCTAGAAGAACTTCGTTTATGAAGATGTTTTGAATAAATTAGGTCTTGTCACCACTCCACATCCTCATCCTTATAATAACAGTTGGATAGGATGGACAGGAACTAACAATCACATGCTAAATCAGACTCACCTACTTCATTAAGCCTTTTGAAGAGGAAGTACTCTATGACGTGTCACCACTTTCTGTAGTCGACACCCTATTTGGAAAACCTTACCTATGCGATCAACATGGTACATATTAGTAGCAACCTCAAAAGGTGATTGTCAAAATTCAGAAACAATGGTACGACATACCAGAGAAACAACCCACATCAACAGTTGCTATGATATCTGCAAAACAAACAAAGAAGCTTATCAATAATGCTAAAAAGTTCATATTAATCATGATAAAGTCTCAACATTCCATAAATCCTGTAGTAAGAAGTCAACTCACTGACCAGCGTAGCTCTCGACAATAACAACATATCGACCACATTCTTGAGGAATACCAAAACGTGTTTCAAGATATGAATGGAGTACCTTTGCATTCTCATGTAAAACACTTCGTTGAACTTGTTCTTGGTTCTTCATTACCTAATGCATATGTTTATAGAAGTTCCATTCTTGAGAATGAAGATATTTGCAGGAAAATCCAATATTTGATCGACAAGGGTCTTATCCATCCCAGCTCCTCTCCTTGTGCAATTCCATTCATCCTAGTTCCAAATAAAGATGGGATTTGGCACATGTGCATCGACTATCGATCTCTCAACAAAATTTCAGTAAAGAACATATACCATCTTCCATGGATATATGAACTCATCGACAATCTGAAAGGTGCTAAGTTCTTTACGAAACTCAACCTCAATTCGAGATATCATCAAATTTTGATCAAGTCCACTGATGTATGGAAAACATATTTCAAGACCAAGGAAGGATTGTTTGAATGGTTAGTCATTCATTTTGTCTTAACCAATGGACCTGCAACCTTCATGAGATATATGGATGACCTTCTATGACCTTTCAACAGAAAGTGTGTTATTGTCTATCTTGACGATATCTTCATTTTTAGTCGATCATGGGAAGAACATGTCAAACAAATTTGGCAAGTCTTTAACACTCTCCAACAACATCGATTATTTTTGGACATGGAAAAATGCTCATTTGCGATGACCAACATCAAATATTTGGGGTATGTAATTGACTCTGCAGGAATTCACGTCGACCCTGAAAAAGTATAGATCCTCAAATATTGGCCCATTCCTCAAAACATTCATGAATGAATAATTTTTCTTGGTTTGGAGAATTTCTATCAACGGTTCATACTTGGATTCAACAATATTGCATGAAATGAAAATTGTCTTTAAATGGACACTGACACAACAACAAGATTTTGAACAACTCAAAAAAATGATTTATACTACACCAATACTTATGTTACCTGATTTGCATAAGCCCTTTGAGATTGAGATAGATGCATCGAACTATGCTCTTGGTGTAGTGATCACTCAGTCAGGTCACCCAGTCGTGTTTCATTCTAAAACTTTTAACAACACTATCAGAAGGTATTTGATGTATGAAAAATAACTATACGCAATTGTGCAAGCTCTTAAGCAATGGAGACACTGCATTCTCAACAAGGAAACAGTCATCCTCACTGACCATAAGCCTCTACAGTTTGCTCCGTCCCAGTTGAAACTACATACAACTCAAAAAATCAAGTGGATTAATTACCTATAACAATTTCAGTTGGTAATTAAGCATCAGAAAGGAAAAGCCAATTCTGCAGTCGATTGTCTTAGTTGACCACTCATTACTCTACAATCTATAGTGATGAGTATGTAGGGTTACAATGCCACTGCTTGTCCACAATTTTATTTGGTAGACTGCGACTTATTCACATTTTATCGATAGCTTCGGATCGACATGTTGTCTACTACCGACTACTTCCTGAAGGACACCTTTCTATACAAGCTTGGACAACTTTGTGTACCAACTGGTGAGCACTGATAGAATCTCATCTAGGGTGTGCACTATAGCAAGACTGTGGGACATTATGGATTCGCAAAAAAAATTGTTATCCTCCAAAATTATTTTTACTATCCTTCAATTAAATATGACATCAATAAGTGCATTCGACCGTGCGTGGTTTGTGCCATTGCTAAACTG
Organism: Pseudotsuga menziesii; assembly: GCA_001517045.1. NCBI lineage: Eukaryota > Viridiplantae > Streptophyta > Pinopsida > Pinales > Pinaceae > Pseudotsuga > Pseudotsuga menziesii. The sequence continues at coordinate 1,598,546 of LPNX011057995.1, read as the reverse complement.
CTGAATCGATGATAAGGACTATACACACCCCTTCCGGTTCTTAGTTTAACATGGGAATATATTTCAATGGAATACTTGATGGCATGTCCTACTACCGAACATCAGCATGACACAGTCTTAGTAGTAGTCGATTTTTGTTTCCAATATGTCTATACTCATACCATGCAAGAAGACTACAACAACACAACAGAATGCTCAGCTCTTCTTTGAACATATGTGGAAACATTATGGCCTCCTACCAACCATTATTTCCAAAAATGATTCTAGATTTGTCAACACCTTTTGGAAAAATCTCTGGAAATAGCTTGATACAAGACTTTCTTTGTCGACATCCTTCCATCCACAGACAGAAGGACAGATGGAAGTTGTAAATCACTTGTTAGTACAACTGGTTCACATGGACAACCACAAAAATCATTGAACATGGGATGAAAACCTTCCATACATACAACATAAATACAATCAAGCTCAACACAATTCTATGGGAAATATTCCATTTGAGATCTATTACATATTTCAACCCTCGGTGCCTATAGGTTTGATTAGTTCCTCAACACAGTCGAATGACACTGAATTCAAAGGATGAGAAGTGGAGAAAGCATTAAATTTCAGAGATCAAATCTACAACATCTAGAATAAAGCACAGGAAATGTTGTAATGAGCTAATGCAAAATCTAAGGCCCAACACGACAAGCATCATATTCCTCATTCATTCCAAATTGGGTATCAGGTTTGGTTACATATAAAGAAGGAATTCTTCACTGGTCCATATAGAAAGTTGAAACCTTTGCGATATGGTCCATACATTATCCTTAAATAGATTGGAGAAAATGATTTTGAGCTCAACATTCATACATGCCTTAGCCTACATCCAATATTCAATGTAGATCTACTTAGACCATACCATGCACCATTGTTGGAACATAACGAATTGCATATAGCAGAACCTGAAGACATCCATCCAGATTTTAATGAACCTCATCTTTGTGAAACCATTGTGGGATGATGAATACACCATAGAAGGAAAAAATCCATTCCCTTGTTTCAAGTGGATAATGTTGGACAAATCCCCATGCAAGCAAAGTGTTACTCTATTACTAAAGTAGCCAACAAGTTTCCTCACCTGAACGAATACACAATGAAGACCATTGTTTCTTAAGAAAGGAGGAATGATCCAACCAGCAGTTGGCATGTTGTCAAACTTAGAAAAAATATAGCACTTCGACTGCTTCAACTAATCTGTTTTCTTTGACAGGTTCATCAAGTCCGCGCCTCAACATAACCAACCTCAATAGGTTTCACGCTCGACATACAACATCTTGACATGCCTTATCGAAACCATTCGAACATCAACACAATGTCTTTCTCTTCTAGTCCTCTGCAATGGTTGAAATTCTAAACCATTATAACTTCTTGTAATTGAGCATAATGGGTATTCACCCAAGTGTCTCAACATTCTATATAAACATGTAAATTATTGTAACAATGAACCAACCTTCATAGAGAAGAAGAAATAATATAAATTGGTTTGAATTCTTGCATATTGTATGTGCACATAGTTTCTGTTGACATAGTTTATTTCCTTCTTTACTTGTTCTTTTTTTATGCCTCTACCATAATAGTGCTTGACTCATTCAGTCGACTGTTGTCCCTAGCGTGCACCTGGGCATGACCTGGATCAAAGATCACACATCAACTCTTCAAAAAATAAGGACTTCTTAGAAGTATTTTTGGTGAACTCAAGGTCAAACTATTGAAGTATGAAAATCCAATGAGATTATTTCCCCCTCAATACTTGATGGATCAGGATGTAGTACATGGGGTTTTGGTCCATGAGAACATTAGTATGTGAAGTAGGATGTAGTAATGAAAGCGTTGCACACCGATGAATGTAGCCAAAGCTAACTTATCCACATTTGAATATCGAGTTTCAAAGTCCAATAGACTCTTACTGAGATAATAAATCACATTCTCTTGACCATTCGAATATTACTACACTAATGCCATACCAATGGTAGTAGTGGAGGCAGCAATATACATCAGAACATATTTCGAATAATTAGTGGGGTGCAACATAGGTGTGTGCATGATTGCATGTTAAAAAGTGTCAAAATATTGTTGAGCCATATCATCTAAGGAAAATTGAGTGTTCTTTATCAACAAATGCATATAACCATTCATCTTCTCTGTGAAATTGTACACAAAATGGTGCGGAAAGTTTTCCTTCCCTTGCAAACTTTGAAGTTAAGTAATATTGGTTGGGGGGGTAAGGCAACGATGGAAGAAATTTTAAACAACAAATCCAAGTAGATGTCCAGTATTAACACACAAAAAAATCATTTATGTGGATTGAAACGAATACAAGAATGACCAAACCCAAGGAAAATGGCCAAAAGATGTCCTGAATGATCCTCTCGTTGTTGTGAATGGGCAGGTAGGTCATCTAGATAGGGTTCCACTATATGCTTGATATCATGGAAACTGTAGGACATGGATATTTGGAATGTAGCTCCAACATTTTTCAAGCCAAAAGGCATATTTCAGTAGGAAAAGGTTCCCCATGGGAAAATGAATGTCGTCTTGTGTCGATAAGCAGGTGATATTTCGATCTAATTGTAGCCGAAAAATCCATCCATGAAATAAAAAATGACACTTCCAGCACAGTGTCAATGATTTGATCGCTGTAGGGGGCAAGGTAATTGTCTTTTAGACAAGACTTATTTAAATCCCTAAATTCGATACAAACCCTAATAGTTCCATGTTTCTTAGTGACATGAACAATATTAGATACCCATTCTATCAAGGGTACAAGATAAATGAAACAAACCTTGAAAATCTTCTCGACTTCATCTTTTATCGCTATAGCTTTCCTAAGGTGGACTTGAAGAAGTTTTTTGCTAACAGGTTTTCTAGCTGAGTAAGTTTTGATTTCATGGACAACGATTTATGTATCAATCCAAGTCATTTCCGTGTAACTCCATGAAAAAAATCCTGAAATTCTTTGAAAAGAGCTTGATAAATTTCAATTTCTACTGTTGAACCTTTCTAGCCTACAAGAACATGTTCAAAATTTTTTGCTTTCATCAATATGTCGATGGGGAGGGTCTGACTAAATTTACACATATTCCCTTCAGAATCAGCACCTTGCAATAGTACTGGTGACTAAGGACGTTCGACAATATAGAAACTAATAAGAGATACAAAATCGAACTCTAACATATTTCAATTAGGAAGGAAAGAGGATCTATGATGATGATCTTCCCAGAAAGATTCATCTAAACTCATAATCTCTATTATGGACTCATCTAACATAAAAGTATGTAGGAGATAGTCAAGAGTAGGGAGAGGGGAATCTATCCAATAAGGAATATGGTAGGGATCTGATGCCACTAGATGATGATCATCGATGTATGGATCATAAGTGGATTGAATGGAATGATAAAGGGCTTCAGGTGGACTCAGCGAATGTGGTTCAAAATTTATTTTCCTTTTGACATGTCACCGATAGTGGAGGATATCATGTTCACCGTATAAATTTGAGTTCCAGGAGGGGAAGTATTAGATGTAAAGACTCCCATAAGGGATGAAAATTTCAAAATTCAGACTCCTACAGATTGATAAGGAGGGGGGGATTTCGTCAACATAGGAACATTATTTGTTGTGGTGGCAGTGATATCGAGGGAGAAATAATCAAGTTGATTGATGGTTACAATATTTCCCTGGTGATAAAATTGGAGTAAAGAAAACATAGATGAGGCTACTACTATCATGGCATAAAACTAATTTCTCCCCAATAATAGGTTGTAATCCAATGAAGAATCAACCAATTATACCTTAATAGAAATGGTATTTCCCTCAATTTCAATAGATAAATTCGGTAAAAATCCATAGGGCGGGAAACCTCATCCATCAAAGGATTTCAAAGTGGTTGGTGATTGGTTGATCTCAAGAGAACCAGTGGCTCTCGAATAAGACATATATAAAACTGAGGTGGAATATCCTTCCATTAGAGGAAATTTCAACTAAAAATGGGCCTCCTAAGAAAACTAATAAAATAATAGTTAAAATAATAAAATAATATTTATTAATTTTGGAGGAAGAAAAGAAAAAACTACTATTTTTGTTCATATTTTCGACATATCTCCCTGTGATTTTACTCAAATTTTGACTGGAAGATCTTGTTGGATGTGAAATTAAATTCCACATCCAACAAGTACCCACTCGGAATACTTTTGACGGACCCTGCTACCCCAAAAACAAGAAATACCTGAAAAAAATGTGATGATGACATCATCATCACGTTTTTTTAGGTATTTCTTATTTTTGGGGTAGAGGGGTCCGTCAAAAGTATTCCGAGTGCGTACTCGTTGGATGCGTAATTTAATTTTTCATCCAACCAGCTCTCTCGGTCGAAATTTGAGTAAAATCATAGGGAGATATGTCGAAAATACGAACAAGAAAAATAGTTTTTTTATGATACCTATCCCCAAATTTATATTAAAAAATTGTTTAAGACTTATACGGTATATCAAATTTAAAGGAATTTCATTTGCTAACACATGATTACATGGAATTTGAATTATGGTAAAAAGGCCCATTTTGAGTTGAAATTTCCTCTAATGGTCCAGTATAGTACGATGAAATTTCCTACCAATCACCTTAGTCGGAATTCGAAACACGAGATGGTGAGATAGTATCCATTTATAATTATCCACAATAAAAGTAATTCTACTAGATTTCTCTAGATCTAGAGCCCCTAAGGATGACAACAAGTTTTTACGTTGTGTATGGAAAGTTTGGAGTACTTCTAGGGTAGACATAGTAAAAGGTTCTTGAGATATATCTTCTACAATATTGTAGAATTGGGAAGCTTGAGCACTAGGATTGAATACTAATTTCTTGATCGCACTCTTAGGAGGACATAAAATTTCATCAAGAATATGGTTTTGAATGCTAAGTGGTCCATTAGAAGGAGATGAAGAAAAAGGATTGGTAGGAGTCTTCTTGGAAGAAATACCTTCATCCTTTTTCTTTGGAGTTTTTTCATATGTCTGAGTTCATGTGGTCAGCCTGACAGTTTTGACGAACATCATTTTGATTTCCTCCGTGGAGGAAGAGGCACCATGTAAATATGTATGATCAATCAATTGTTGTTGAGATGGGAAAAGGTCATTTAGAACTACTGGTGTAGGATTATTTTTCAAAAATTTGTTGATCTTTTCACACCTGGGACATTCCTTAGTGAAGTGATCATCTCCACAAAATAGGAAGGGATACTTAGCCTTCCTTTTTGGTTTTGAGTCATTCTCTGGAGTTATAGTTTTTGAATTCTCCTACTGGTTTCCATATTTTTATACTTACCTTTTCATTTCTTTTTATTAATGAGTGACTACGAATATTCAACTGCATTCACTTCAGCGAAAATAGTAGGAGTTGATGATGTAGCAGGAGAAGAACTCTGTTTCTTGGCAGGTTTTGCTACAGATGGGGGTTGGATTATACCTATGACACCATCCACAGGAGGTTTAACAGGTGACTTTGTAGGATTAGTGTTGGGATGAGAAGAATTAGGGATCAAATCATATAATGTTATGAACTGGGAATAAACCGAGTCCAAATATTGAGCAAGGCTAATAGCCTATTCCTCAGTAACAACACCTCCCATAGCCACATCATGGGAAATAGGGGGCCAACAATGAATTTGTAACCCAATCATCTAGAAATTGATATGGAATAAGAACCTTGATCAACCTTCAACATCTCCTCCACTCAGGAATATGATCAGATATATGAGTGGAGGTAGTTTGTCAAAGGGAAGTTAATATATCTGTACCAGTTTCATAACGAATCGGAAGCTTGAAAAGGGTAAGAAATGTTGTTTCCAATGAATTAAAATCCACAAACAAATGTTGTGGAATTTGAATATACCACTTAGCGGTCAGACTCGTCAAAGTTCTTTGGAAGATCTGTAAATGAATAGAATAATCCATCAAGGAGTTCATATAACACCATAGATGGAAATTCATGACATGATTTTTTGGATCTTCACCTTGTTTTGCGTCAAATTTTGGAATATCAGATGGTAACTTTATCGGAATAGTTGGCCATGTTAAATTTGTGAACCATTGATCTATAGGAAAATATGAAAGTTGTAGGAAGGGAATTATGCAGTGGAATAATCAAAGAGAATGTACACTAAACATGAAATTCATGCCACAAATTTCAGATAAATCAGAAAAGAATTGCTCAGATAATCACAACATTAATATTCATTCATTAATCAATAATAGAATGATTATATAATAAATGAAATTTGAATAATGTGTATAGGATTCAAATATACTAGTTAAGCTGAATGAATAGCTAACTCAATGTGTCTAAATCACTGATGGAGTTCACTAGTCTAACTCCAGATGTATAAATCAGTTAACTAATGAGGTTGGTGGGAAAAAGGTGTCACTCTCCCTTCATGCATGAAAAATTGGTTCTAGGCTAACTGAAGGTGATATAATTGATTGTAACTTGAGATTAACTCAGCATAACTGCTTACCTACGACAACCAACTGATGGAGGTTGTTGGTGGCACTTAGAGTGGGATCCTATAATATAGGGATTTCTACCATAGGCACATAAACTCATGCATGCACATGTAGTAAGTGGAAGATAACCTATAGGTGTGTCCCCCACACTCTAGTACAGTAATAATAACTCCCTAAGTTAGGAAAAATGACCAAATAGGATATATTTGACAAAGGGGGATTAATTAATCCTAACACCCTCCCTTAATCCTAACTTTGGACAACTTGGGCCCTGGAAACTAGGACAAAAGTCATGCATAAAATCTAAATGAAATAAAGGCTTAATAAACTAAGGAAAATGGGGAAAATCTCATGGGAAACACCCCCCCTAAAAATAAGCAAGAAACAGGAAACAAGTTATACTTAAGAGAAAAAATTTCTCTTTGAGTAAAAAATTCTGAAAAATTTGCTACAATCTGCAACACTATGGGGCGGTAATGGAGAATCTTGGTTCTTCTATGCATCAATATCCTAGGATCGTGCATGTGAATCTCTCAATATTCTTTCTATCTAAGGAATGTTTCTTTTGATTCTTCTTTCCAGAGGAGGAATAGAATGATCCATTTTGTTCATCAGTGGGCTAGATTGTGGATCAATACTCATCATCAAGTAGCATCTCTCTGTAAATTTGTTGCACCATCCTGTAGGTAGTGAAGCTGTGTGAGAGAGTGCAACATGTTCATTCTGATACTGGTACCATGTTATTCTTCTATCATATGTATTCCCAACACCATTCCTAGCTGCTTCAATTAGATTTTTGGCCCATTTAGGCTTAGGCCAATGATTTGGAATGGGAGTTGGATATGGATCTAGATTATCTTGAGGTACAGCCTCAATATCAAGATCATGTTGATCTTGTTCCTAATCATTTGAATCTAAAATATGAGACAATATATCATCATCAAATGGAAATGGAAGAGTGTTTATACCTTCTTCTACTTTGGATTGTGGTGGATCATGCAACTCGTCTTCTTCAAACTGCACATTGTGCTCTATGAAGAAATTCATTGTTGCAAGCTCCATCAATTTATATGTCTTGGGATCCTTAGCATATCCCAGTAGTATGCATATGCTACTCTGGGCTTCGAATGCCTTTCCCTTGTCAATAGGAATTGTGTGCCAAGCTTTGGAACCAAAAAATCACAAGTGCGAGACATTAGGCTTATGCCCCAATAGTGATTCAAAAGGAGGGGCCACAATCATTGATTTGTATTGATTTGTGAGGCACCCTATTCTAAATGTATGAATTACATTTTACATCCTCATCCCATAGAGAAGGAGGAATATTCTTTGCTTTGAGAAGACATGTTTTCATCTCCTTCAATGATATATTTTTCCTCTCAGCCACATCATTCTGTTGTAGTGTGTATGGAACTTAGTGTTCCATTTGAATCCCGTATGATTTACATAGCTATTGAAAATATATTTTTTAATATGCTCACCTCCATTATCAGATCTAATGGACTTAATCTTCTTTCCGAAGCTATTTTATACCAAGGATTTAAAAAAATTTAAAGTTTTTAATACCTCATATTTCTGCTTCATAAAATATACCCAGCAAAACTTGGAAAAATCATTAATAAAATTTAGGAAATACCTAGATCCATTGATGGATGCTGTAGGAATTTGTCCCAAGACATCACTGTGTATCAAATCAAGTGTAAATGCATCTCTATTTTCCTTCCCAGCTTCATATATCTTCTCCAGATGCTTACCTACCAAGCAACTAGGACATACTCCATCTGATGTTTTGATGAGTGGAAATCCCTCAACCATTTTGTCATTGTGAAGTTGCTGGAGATATTTTAAATTGAGATGCCCAAATATCTCATGCCACAACTTGCTTGTGTTATTATCATGAGTCAATAAAGTTGTTAGATGTGAAGTAGGAAGGAAATGGGAGAACTCCTATTTTCTTGGGGCATGATTAGAAAACCCTTTCGCTATGATATTTCCAATAGATAATTTAGTGATTCCTAATGTGTCAGAATCAAATGTAACTCTCTTGGGAGAGCCTGTATGATTCATCTGATAAACAATAAACAACTTTGTTGCAAGAGAGGGAACATAGAGTACATTCTTGAACTCTTCATGCTGTATTTTAATAGAACCTCTCCCAATAGTTGGGAATCAAGATTAATCTCCCATATGAATGTTAGGTCCTCCTGAGATATCCTGAGTGGTGAAGGATTCCCTAGAGGAAACCATGTGGTTGGATGCTTCAGAATCTATCAAATAAGCCTTCAACTGAGTGAGGCCTACCTTCAAGGCATGGAACCTCTCATGATCTTCTATCAGTTTTCTAGGATCATAATTCTTTGCTCCTTGTGGAAGGGAGATATTGTTATGTTCAAGAAGTGTTGACAACTGGTTGATGGTCTTCTTCATGCACTGACTCTCCGGATGAAACAATCTCATACATTAGGGACACTTAGTGTTCTCGAATTTCTTTTTTTCTTGGAACTAGAGGCTCCATCAAAAGATCTATAATTCTCCTTTGGCTTCGAATCGGAGTTTTTGGTCTCCTTCCTTTTGTGCTTCCCTCTTGTTTGCACATTATTTGAGTCTACTAAGAAGGGTGCTTGATTCTTGGAGATTTGAATCACTCCCATTTGAACCAATTTGTCTTGATATTGTATCAAGGAATCAACAAAATCATGTAGAGAAGGAATCTTCCAATTTGGAATGGAAACTCTTTTGGAATGGAATGTAGATACAAAGACAGAGAACTTCGAGCCAATCTTTCTCAGCAATGAAAACACAATATGCTCATCTTTCCTCTATATTCCACGTTATTTGCATTGCAGTACTAGTGCTTTGTACTATGTAAATAATTTTTGAATAGTCTCGAAATTGTTGGGTTGTAGTGCAATGAGCTCATTCTCTACAATATGCCCTCAAAGCTCATCTTGTTTTCCAAACAAAGATTCAATATTTTCCCAAGATTCCTTTGGATTCTTTAGTCCCTCAAGATGGAACAAAATATCCCAGGAGATGTGAATGCACATGAATCCAAAGGATTCATCAATCCAATTCAAAAAATTGTTCTTCTCGACATACTGATGGGGATCAACTTATATTCCCATTGTCATCCTAAAAAGGCCTTTTTAGAGCAAGGCTTATTGCATATCTTCCCTCCAATCAATGTAATTGAAGGGTGTAAGGATTCTGGGTACGAGAGCTGAAGAATTCTCCATTTTTCTGTATGTTGATCAGTCAATTCTTCAAAAAGCTACATAGATACATTCAAAGAACAATGAAAACCCAATTCAATTCATAATCATATTTCAGTACAAGCATTTCGATCTCGACATGTGCACTTTCTCAGAGTTTGTCACACCTACAGAGACTTCTCTGGATAGAATCCAGAGTTAGAAAGGAAAAGACTGCAGGAATTATGTGGAAACTCTGGTGCTTCTGGTGCATAATAGAGGTCAGACAAGGTTTTTTGCTAGCCTGAACAAGGCTCTGATACCATGTTAAATTTGTGAACCATTAATATACAATAAAATATGAAATTTGTAGGAAGTGAATTATGCAGTCGAATAATCAAAGAGAATGTACACTGAACAGAAAATTCATTCCACAAATTTCAGATAAATCAGAAAAGAATTGCTTAGATAATCACAACATTAATATTCATTCATTAATTAATAATGCAATGATTATAAAATAAATATAATTCAAATACTGTGGATAGGATTTGAATCTACCAACTCAAGCTGAATGAATAAATAACTCAGTGTGTCTAAATCACTGTTGGAGCTCACTAGTCTAACTCTGAATGTCTAAATAAGTCTATAACCAATTAACTAATGATGTAGGTGGTAAAAAGGAACTACTCTCCCTTCATGCATGAAAAAATGACACTAGGCTAACTGAAAGTGATCTAACTGATTGTAACTAGAGGTTAACTCAACACAACCGCTTACCTACCACAACCAAATGATGGAGGCTGTTGATGGCACTCAAAGTGGGCTCCTATAATGTAGGGATTTCTTTCAGAGGCACAATAAATCATGCCTGCACATGCTGTAAGTGGTAGATAACCTATAGGTGTGTCCCACACACTCTAGTATAGTATTAATAACTCCCTAAGTTAGGAAAAATGACCAAATAGAATCTATTGGACAAAGGAGGATTAATTAATCCTAACAGGCCAAAAAGGGTTGTGTAGAATGGGATCATTAATCAATTTAGAGAGATCTAAAAATCCAATGTTGAAAAAAATGGGAATTGTTGATTAGGTTGCAGATAATTATAATATTGATAAGGCAAGGCCACCCCAATAGGACCATAGGTCAGAAAAGGTTGACCATAGTATCCTGCAAACTATTGTTAATTGGGATTTTTTTTCCCTACAAATGATTGACTCGGGTTAGGTCCGGATTGAGGTCCATAGGAATATTGTTTCCATTGGTTGGTAACACCTCCTGGGTAAGGCACATATAAATTATTATTATACTTTTCCCCACTATAGTAAAAGTTACTAATATAGGGTTGTTGTGGTTGAACCCAAGCTGATGCAGGTGGTTGTGAAACATGACCATAACTAGTGATTCCACTAGGTCCTACAACTTGAGGTATAGGTCTTATAGTGTTCTACAAAGTAGGTACATAAGGTCCTCTAGTTGTATAGAATTTCGAGGGAAAAATTGACTTCCAACATTGGGCATACTCACGGAAGGCATATGAGCACTTCTCAATGAAGAATTTAGCTTTGGATTTGGAGCAGATTTTGAAATTCGCATGGGAGTGGTGAGTCTAGTGAATTTTGGAGCCGAAGGAGAATTAGCCAAAATTGAGCTAGAAGGGATGTTTCAATACCTACCAATAATATCACTTGGCAGAATGTAATGGAAACAATTTCCAGGGTTAGTAGTTAGCTCCAATGAGGAAACATTAGAAGCACTAGGAGAACTGAATTTGGAGATAGCTTGGCCTAAAGTAGTTCCCCAAAATGAAGCAGTTGGACCAAACATGGTGGAAACTGTATCATCGGGTTGGAACTGGTTGAACATAGCCACTGTAGGCATTTGTATGAAAAAATATGGATTTCGAGATGATGGTTGCTCCATTATGGGTGGTACTGAATAATCAGTAACGGGAACATTAGTAGGAGGAGAGAACTCATCCCCTCTTCTATAAATGGAACCCCTTCCAATTTAGGAATAGATGCACTTCCTGTTTCATAATTAATCTCCATCTCTCATTCCATAGGAGACTGAGTTGTAGTATTCAAGGGATACTCAGGTGATAATTTTTGTATATGACGAGATCGTCTCTAAGGGAAATCATCCAATTTGACAGGTCAAATGGATATTAGAATAAAACCTCTATCTAATCAAGCAAAACAAGCATTGCTCAAGCTAAAGAAATGAGAAAAAAATGTTACATGAATGGATTGAAGGTCTTGATCCTCACAAGATTGTCAGATCACCACAACTCACGATATACCATAGGGTCCAACAATAAAACATGACAAGGAGGATTGGAACCATACCCTTTCCTGAATACCTAAATACCTGGATGACACGTGCATAAAAATATCCTTGAGTGTTGTTCTTAGTTTATTGCAATGATAAGACGGTCAAAGGGATTTTTTCAATTGGTCTTAGGATCCCTATTAGTGTCTCCCGATATACACAAGGTACGTGGGAGCTCAAATCTGTAGTAGTGTTGTCTAATGCACAACCGTTCGAAAGGGTCCTTCCTATATACTATTGATTACATGAAGTACCTTTAAATATACCTCAATGGTACATGAAAGGTCATTCGATATACCAACACGTATGTGGAAGAACCAAATGATACCCAGGATGCAGTGCATGCAATAAACGACAGCTCCTACGTTTAAATACACTAAAACATGTCTCTAACTTATCACACCTCGATAAAGCTTTTAACTTAGACTAGCGCTTAATTTTATCTTGTATGTTTAAGTGTATGCATGAGGTGAAAATTTGAAATATAAAATCATGCAAGTGCAAGTTTTTCACTTTAACTTTAGACTATGCCCTACTTAAAAGAAGGATAGAGGTTCAATTCTTCTCCTTTCAAAAAAAAATTAAACCCCAATCAAACAAACTATGTTGTTTGTTCCTATTCCAGGCAAACAAAGCTTCCTAGTGCAATTTGAAAATAAGAAATAGATCTCTTTTAAAAGAAAAGAAGCTACTATTTATTCACACAAAATTTTCAATTCTTCATCGAAAAGAGAAAATAACTTAGAAGAAAAAATATTTTTGTTCTTTTGTTATAAGGAGAAGAGAAAACACAAGAAGAAAAACACAATGAACTCTTGAAATTTTATCATACTAATAAAGAGTCCTTTCTACACTAAAATTTATGGTTTTTTTTTGCAAATTTTTGTAATAAAAAACATAAAATAAATATTTTACAATTTATGAAGAAAACAAAAGAAAGAAACTTGTGTTTCTATTGAATACAACAACAATCATAGATCTAAATCAAATATCATAGAAAAACAAAGAAGAATCCTTAAAGGCCAAAATTAATCAACCTTCTTGAATATGAAACCAAATCAAGACTGTAAATTGTTCTAGATTTTGATTAATGTCGGTAACTATCAAGAATAAACCCAAAAACACTTCAAAAACTAAAATTTATATGCAAGATTTGAAAAATGAAACAATGGCTTGAAAAACTACCTGTCACCGCACTTTGACAACTCAGTACAGAGTGTTGGTAGCCTAGCACAACACTTTGCAAACAGAAACTGAGTGGTGGCACCGCTCTTTGTCCACAGTAAACCAACAGTGGTACCACTAGTTGCCTTAACAGAAGGTGCAGTGGACGCACTTTTTACTCTACCTAGGTGCAGTGGCCAAAAAATATTTTGAAAACTTAAAAAAGGAGAAAAAATAAATGTGTTAGAGCTTTCATACTGGATCCAAATAACAAATAAAAATAGGAACATGAATAATTAGAGGCAAACAAAGGAAAATCTAGAAATTTCAAATCAAATCTCTCAACTTAACAAGTAGATCTGATCTATGATTTGAAATTACAAATTGAGGAAAATCTTACTACAATGCCAAGAATTGAATATGTCCCCAGTATGGTCACCACTTTTGTTTTTTGAAATACTCATCCAATGCTGACAAAGGTTGTTTCCCTAGCTTGAAAAACTCAAAAATAGAACAAAACGCCTACATAATAAACAATCTCTCCCTAGGATTAACTAAATTACTTGAATTGATTGCTCTCTTTACCTTTTTACAGACTATAAAGGTCTGAACCTTGATGTGCTCGAACTATGCAGAGATCCTGCAATAGATACAAAAGAAACAAACCAAGTGAGAGTGACAAGATAAGTTTTAATCCTATGTAAAAGATCGAGGAGTTAAAAAATAAATAAAGCATAAGAACCAGATACACAATAAACTATATTTGCATTAGACAATAAAGAATGAGAGTACATAACCGATACCTTGGTGTTGAGAACTCTTCTCAATGGGGTCTTGCCTAAAATATTTCAACTTGCCTCTTAATCACTCAAGAGTCTGAGGGAATTTGGCTATAATTTAGATGTTGTCACACATTCTTCCTCCCTTTTCCCATGAGGGGTGAGATAGTATATAAACGCTTCAAAGGATAGAGTATGTTGAGGATTCCATGGGAGAGGTGGAGGGATCATCCTTAGGATATGGTATCTCTAGTTCCACCTATCCTAATTCATATGGATGAGGCTCCATGAAGGTCATCTTCGAGAAGCCTCTCAAAATATCTCTTTTTTTCCTTCATAAGTTGAGCACTACACATTTTATGAAGAAGATAGGAAGTGCTAGGGGAGCACCACTACTTGTAAACGGGAGGTACGTGGTGGAGCCTCTCCTTGAAAAATTTCAAAGGGTGTTGCTGAGATGGGTACCATTGCCTGCTCAAAGGGAAAGTGTGGCAATGGCTCAGAGTAGGGAATTACTCTTTCCAACTCATTTTTCAACTTCAGTCTTTGAGGAATTTTAGGTAATTAATGAGATACCTATCTCATAATGCATGGGTGATGAGAACTAGGTGTAACAATGTCTCTTTCATTCATTAACGTCTCTCTTTGTCATCCCATCCCATGACATGTGGCAACAATTTCCTTGCCATCTTCTTCCATTTTTTTCCAAATCTTGAGCTAGTTGAAGTTTAGGGCCCCAATTCCAACTCCATACTTATTAGGCACTCATGTTATGATGGTGGGATATTTGTGTTTGGAATCAAAAGAAACAAGTTTCAATGTTAAGGAATATCACGGGGATGAGGTGCAAACATGATCAATTTGAACAAGAATAAATAAGGATAAAGGTTGTAGTTAATGTCTCAACTTTAGGGCTGTAAAATTAAAGCTCCGGTCCTTTTCTTTATTTATTTTGAGTAGTAGTTGTTTGAATTATATAAAATATTGTTGTGGTCTTACCTATACAATATCCATTACAATACATAAACATATAATACTAAGTTTAAAATATATGAACACCATCATATCAGACATGTTGAGTTATAAACATATCCAGGTATTTGTTCTCCAAAACATTCAAGGGTACTATTTTATATATCGTCCTAAGAAAAATATAAAATTACATATTATAAATTGATAAAATCATAATTAAAACCCTATCAAAGAGTGGGCTATTGACTTGATCTCCTAGTAGTGTCGGAGTCCCCTTGTGAGTCTTCTGGATTCTTATGATGAGAAGGGGTTGTCGGTAGCATGCCCTTCAAAAGGAGATTGATGAAGCTAGTCACTCTAAAAATAATCTCCTAGATCATTGAGAGGAAGGATTCCAATTCCACATACTTCATTTGGAGGATTGAGATGGAGCACCGGGATTCCTACTTCCATTTTCTCACTTCATAGATATGTTTGCTTGATATTGCACTGAAACCTTTACAGACTCTACTGGCCTCTTCAACTTGTGATTCAAATTTAGTTCTCCAACCCTCAACTAAGGTTATCTTGACCACATTGTCTTGAACATATGCAATCAACGTGATGCATTGATTCACACAACTCCTTTACTCAAAAACATGTCTTGATGTGGCCCATCATTAGTCAGAGTGGTCCATGGAAAGTGAAAATGTCCACTTGCTACCAATTTCCCCAACCTTAAACCTTGAAAAATTGATCTCCTTTGTTAGGTGAAAATTACATCAAAGTTATATGAACCCGTTCCTCATTAAAAGGGGCCTTAAGTTCTCAATGGTTTTGTTTACAAGTATTGGAAATAATATCCCTACATATATTAAAGGTTAAAGAAGGATAATTTTTTTGTTTAAAAAGAAAAATGCAACAAGCATGCAATTCAATTATACAAAAAGAGTTGTATGCATTGAAATAAGAGAGTGAATAATCATATTTCTATAATAACCAATGAAAATAATTATCTTACCTCCCCATTGTTAGCACCTATACTAAATTTTGGGAAATTTTTACACCTGCATCTGCACTATTTCCCCTACAAAGGGATAATCCAGTGAGAATGTTGGGTAAGGATGAAAGTTTCTATGTCATAAGACCTCGGGAGAACTGGGCAAGTTCCGAAAAATCTATCTGTTGTAAAGAATAAGGAAAACATGGAAAAATCCTAAGTTCTGAGTCATATGGAGGAGGTAAATATGAAAATCCACTTAAACGTTAAGTTCTAGCAATTGTGATGGGTGTAGGTCGATGTCAATGGAGATCGATGGCTGCAAATGATTTCACTGGCAAAGACGCAGGGTCAAAGGAAATATTATGATCGACAGATTGGAGTTAATGCGTAGGAAGGATTAACCATCAGATAAATAGTGGGATGAAGATCTATGACCAATATCGATTTCGCTGCCACAAATTGCATGGAAAAATGAATTTCTCAAGGCAGTAGAATTTGGTAGGAGGCGCAATTTTCAACAGCTTGGATAAGATCCCGATCAATATTTATGGCTGACATTGATTCCACTAATGCAACTTGCAAGGAAATATAAAATGATCAAATCAGCGGAATTTTGTAGGAGGTGCAGGTTTGAATGACCCAGATCAACGACCAATCAAGATCTATGGCGGAGGTGAATTCCACTGCTGTAACTTGCACACGGAAATATTTTCCTCAGCTCAGCAGAATTTGGTAGACCCCGTAGGTTTCAACAACCAATATCTATGTTGGATCTAGATCTATGGTTGACATTAATTATGCTGCTGATAAGTGCATGACAAAAGAGAAGGGTTTGGCTCAAAGGAATGTGTTGGAGGAGTCACGATTCGATGGAACTGATGAAGGCATAGATAAGATCGATGATGTAGATTTGTTCTGCTAAGTGAAGCTGCAGGGAAAATAAGAAGGATGATACAACAGAGAAAAAGACTGATGATTTTGAAGGAAGCAAGACCGACGGTTGAAAATGGAGGGGGGGAATGAACGGACAAGGGTTGTTTCCGTTGGAGAAGGTTCAAGAGATATATAAAAGAAGGATAATATAAAAAAAATGTGTGCATGTGAATTAAGGTCACTTATATTATTCTTTACATTATATAGTGAGAGAAGGATTGTGCAGAAAGTGGCCATCTTGGACGGAACCTTTGAGTTGTCAAGAGACCAGGTAGGCCATGAATATGCACTAGACAAGTATATAATATGGATGAGGTAGAAGAATTAGCAGTTTAGACCCTAGAATATCATAAAATTGAGGAACTCTTTGAGGACAGAGATTTAGAGGTTTTCGACACCATACTATTAAATGGACCCGTGGAAACTGTAAAAAAGAAACTAAACTTGCGTAAGGATCAAGGAACAGATGTGCAGGAAATTTACATTTCGTATTTTCACCATTTTTATATAGACCAAACCCTGAGTTTCCCTGAATTTGTCAACTGGTGCATCGTTAGTTATTCCTCATTTGAGAGGGTAGTTATGGGTGTGTCCAAGTCAACAATCCTATGCCTAGACAACCCCCTCGTTGTCAGAAAGATCCTATCAATTCCTGTAGAATTCATTCAAAAGTCCAAAGAATATAATGAAGAAAGCATTGTCCAGTGCTTTGGAGAGTCAACTGTGGAAAAGAAGGATGCGTTCTTTAAATCTTGTTTCAAACCCGACACCCAACTGAAAAATTACCCTAACCCTATAGATGCTGGAAAGTTTAATGAGGAAACAAAGTGTTTAAAACACTTATGATTTAGTTTCTAGGGATAGACATAGACCAATACGTTACCGAGCCCCTAATGAGCCTATTTTTCACCCTGAGCACTTGTCTGGTTGACTCGAAAGATTCTAGTTAGTCAACAAAGTGATCCTGTCTCAAGTTTGATGAGATCCTAGCTAAGAATATTCATTCTCATATAGTAGAATTTCCCAAGACAAGAAATTTCAGGTTCCAGTCCTACCTACTGAAAATGTTTGTGTCTTTCAATGAAGAGAACCTCCAGCTCCCAAAAATGGTAACCACGGATGAGATAAGCAAGGATTATAGCAAGTTCATGAAATTCCTGATGGCAGAGGTCTATAATGTTTTCTTCTAGAAGAGGCTACCTAGAGTGTTACCTCAGATGAGAGAGATCTTGCAAGTCTCTCATGAGAAGAGAATCAGATACTAGTTCTTATCAGAACATGGCACAATGATAAGGCTATACGGGTTTGTGCATCAACCCTTTGTACTACCTGCATTTTTTACCCTCAGGGTGTTTTCTTTGGATCTAATCAGAAAAAGGCTTACAATAGAAAATGAGCACTTTCTGAATTCTAGAAAGTCTTCATATATCAAATTTCTTTAGGCCATAGGCCCATTTATCATTAAAAACAAAGTTGTTCTTCCATTGATAGAGAGTCTTCTAAGAGAAATGGGATTCCCCTCTAAAGCATCCATCAATTATGATCCCCATCACATCATCTCTATCAGAAGGCAGGCCCAAAAAAAAAATCCCTTTGAGCACCATGAGGTGGCAGGCCTACCTAAGGCTGTACATTGGTTAGAATACCCCGAAGGGAAATAGGGAGATGATGGTATGGAAGAGGATTCTACTTCTTCAATTCAGGGAAACAACTCACCTCCACCTGGTACTTCAATCCTGGGCCCAACAACAGATAAGATCTCACCTTTGGCTAGTGTCTTTGAGCATTCCAACAAAAGAAATTTCTCTGATGTCATGGACACAGAGGAGGAGGAAACAACCAACACACCAAAAAATAAGTTGGAAGAGGCAGGGAAAATGGTATAGGAATCTGGTGGTAAAGGAAAGAAGAAATAGTTAAAGGTCAAAGGCCCAGCCTTTGAGGTTCAAGAATATGAAATTTACTAGACATCTGAAGGCTCAACAAATAGATATAGGTCCAAGTCTGAGCTATTGGAAAAATATAATGAAAACAAAGACATCACCATGAATGGATCTCTTAAATTGTCTGTAGAGGTGATAAAATATCGTGGTCAGGAGGTATCTATGGTTTGTGTTAGATATCACAAGTAGAACACATTAAATATTTCCATAGCTTTAGGAACAGAGTATTTGAAATGAAGATAAAACTGGATGATATCCCTGTACCAGATATGATTAACCTGATTTGGCGGAGTGTAGGCTCGTGCACATCCGACTCAACTGATGCTCTGGAAAAATGGAAGAACAAGATGCATGAAGTTTCCATGCGCAAATGTGCAAGAATCAAAATATTTTTTCGTAGGGTAGGAGCCAAAGCAAGTGAGATTCCTACATATGAAGTATTTCCTAAACTTGCATCCTTTTTAGATGAATTTCAAGAAAAGGTCACATAATCACAACGATTGTCAGCTTTAGACTATGTGTTGAAAGCTACGCCTTCTAGATGGTGGGGTACACATAAACAGTCTTACTCTGAATGGACACAATGTAGGATACTAATGGAGATCATATTTGGATAAAAGATCAACTATTATGATAAAAAATACACCATATTGACAGATCCTAGAAAACATATTGAGCACTATCGTGGGATTTGGAAAGAATATCTGCGACAAGAATGGGTTCACAGATTCATCCAGACTTTGGAAATTGTGCCAAGAAGTTGGTACACCTCATAAGAGCTTTGAAGTGGAACCATTGAATGGGAAATATTAGCTGTAAATTTTACCTGGACATTCCAATTTGAAAGTGAACACCCAACTGTGGATGTTGCACTACAAGTCATCAAGGAAAATACCTTTAAATAGATATCGTTGTGGACACAAAATTCCATCAATGAAGCATAACTACGCATAACTACACCACGTGGTATAATATCATGAAGGATCTGAGTGATAGTGACCCATCTGCCATAATCTCCATGTGTCAGAAGGAATGTGCGAAGTGGAAAGAGATCGCATGTATGAAAATACACAGCACCCTGTTAGACATGACATAAAAAAAGGAGGGGAAGGGATATACCAAGGAGGACAGATATTATACCAATGATACACAACATTGTAAAAAAGAGAACCAAGTCGCAAGCAATGAGACAACAGGATGGGATAACTCCGAAAAAAAATATTATACCATGATTGGAACAGTAATTAAGTAAAGTACTAACATCGTATTTGTCAAGTCATTAATTTCAAAATATCCATAGAATCGGATGACATACCTTGGATTAATGTCCACCATAAATAACAATAATTGTCTTTCTAAATGACAGCTACGTTACGACATGGCGAAAATGTTTCCTTAAATAACCCACGCTGCCACCCTGGACCATTAGAAAAAAGGACTACTTGCTAAGTACAGAATGCTCGTGTGAAGGACAATAGTCAAGAAGTTGTTGTTTCATAATACGCATTGTTACCATATCCATAATCATTGTGTCTAGAACTAGAAGGAGCGAGTATTGTAGGTAATTCAAGTAGCAGAAACCTAATCATCTCTATTACGATATTCAGTATTAAATCCCCTGTGAGACTGGCATCCAATACTCCCATGCAACACGGTACAGTACATAGAACTTCAAGGCACCAACCCCTGCCAAATTTGGGCCAGGATTCCACCTTGGTTTTTAGAAAAATGCAGAATGCAGGAACACAAATCACCACCCAAACCTAAAGAGAAGAAGCATATGAAGAAGCTGAGCTATGAGAGTGCTCCAACAACACCACTGGCCAATGAAGAGAAAGAGGAATTTGAAACTAGGAATTTATTGCCACCTTACACTCCACCAAGAAGGATAGATTCACCACCGGTTACCATCCCTTCCATGGGTCATGCTACACTAGTAGCACCTAAAAAGATGAAGGATATGAAATTACTGCGGGATATCTTGCCTCAGCTGGAAAAAATGCCCTTTCAAGATTCAGACACCAATGAACTACGCGACCTAGACAAGAAGAATAAACTGGTCCAAGATACGTTGGAATTACCAAACCATTTTGTTCCAATGCAATGGGCAAGTGGACTAGAACAATCAAGTCTCTTGTCACTTCTCTTCATGCCACACTTTGGTTGGACCATCCATGTGGATATTTATCTAAAACCGTTGCTGGTAGTATTACATGCATGATTCCTTTGGTTAGAAAATCCACACTTGATTGATGTTGATCTCATCTCAGGAATCATAGGATTGTCGAGAGCTAGGGAAGACCCAATAGCAACCTTTGAGGAAGGAAAGCACCTAACCAAGATTGCATAGGTCCAGTAAAAGTATGGCTTGGTCGTATCTGGCGAAGAGTTTCTAATATCATCCATTAAAGACCATGCCACTCATATGGCAACCACAATATTGACACGTAAATTGTTGCATGTCTCGAGACCAAAGCAATGTACTGTAGGAATAGTAATGTTGGTTGCACTCTATGCATAAGGAGTTCAAATTAATTTGTATCAGTTCTTTCTTAATCAACTGCTCCAGGATGCCACTTCAACACAGGAAGAAGGTACTCCTTTCCATTATGCTTGGTTGATAATTTTAATTTTGTTTGTTGTGTGGTCTAAGACAAAATATTCTTAGCAGGTAGACTTACCTATCCTCTGTAGAGCAGTGAGATACAAAAACTTGTGGTTCTCTCTTGACAAAGGCCGACAGTTGAGAGGTGACACTGAATTCTTTGTCCATAATGAAGCTTTGAGGAACCTAGTAAAGAAACAGGTAAGGATTAGTGCAAATACCATGATCCAATTTCAGCATACTATTAATTTTTAATTATCTCCCCACTATGTATACATCCAACCATGCCGAGAACCCCGAGGACAGTGGTTTCCAACAAAATATATGCTCACGAAGGAAGATCTAGAGGTCATTATCAATGATTGGCCAAAATAATGGAAACATGAGAGATCACCACCTCTTGGAGAAAAGAATACCCAACAAGCAGATGAATTAATGCCAGGTCAAGCTCATCCCATTCAACCTCAGAATGAGATACCGCTAGAGCACCAACATAAGGATGTGCAGGACAAGGAAGTACAAAGAGACCCTTCGAGAAAGAAATGAAAGTCTAACAAAGAATCCAATACTACTCATATGGATGATGAGGAAGTCACAACCTTGGTAGAGGCCCTACAAAAAGCTACACAGATACGATTCAATGACCTTGGATGACAACAGAATCAAATCACTGCTATCATCACAGATAGGTTGAATGATCTTGGAAGAAAAATCGAAGCAATCAAACTTTCAGTAGAGTGTCTGCCACAGGTACCTCCGTTGCAGGATGCACATGGCCCATCAAAAGAGAAGGAAACCTTGAGGCCTAGAGAAGATCACCTGAACAAAGTACAACTATGCAGAGAAGTGTTGGCGTTTGAAAACCTAGAACTCACTGAAGTGGGAAGCACTACTAGCCCCATATTTTTAGACTTTTAAAAAATACAATTGAAGGATGTGTGTGCATTATAGAAAGAAATGTCCACAGATATTTGGGTACAAGGAAATACCCTTGAACAGCAGGTGAAACATTCAACAAAGACTATCAGCAAACTCAAGGCCAAAATGCAAAGAACCACACAAGAATCAAGGAAAGAATAAGTAAGTAAGCAAAAGTTCACCAATGTCATTAATGTTGTTTGTTCAAATTGGGATGATGTTGAAATATCACACGATATGAAATTTTAAGACAAGGTCCTCATGTTAGGTAAGATAGCAGCTGACCTTAAGAAGAAAGTAATAGAGTTATAAGAGCAAAGGATTCCCTTCACACCACCTAAAGTGCTGGAAAGAAGGTGTGTTGTAGCCACTTAGGCTGCGAAAAGAATAGAAGATGTCGAGAAAACATGTGCTAAGGTTGTAGACCAAGTTTCCAAGACTTGGGAAACTCTACTGGATGATGATAAATAATAGAAGATTGCAAATGACCTCATTGTGGTGGAATAAAATATCACACAGATAAGAAATGGGATGAAACAAATGCCCTTGGAGCAGAAAAAGGTCAATATAATATAAGTGCACAGACTGTAGCAACAAACCACTGCACTGTGCACACACTAACAACACTGCGAGGAAAAGGTAAAAGAATTGCAAGTAAAATTAGAAAGTCACAGGGATAATTCTGCTTCTGTATCAAAAGGTGTGTGAGGCAGTGGCCTCAATAGAAAAATACATGCTGGAACACGTCAGTTCTGACCTGGTAGAGCACATGGAGAAAACAAAGGAGGGAGTGTGTGTAGAAACAAAGAAGTTGCCAAAAATTGTGGAGGATTTTTAGACCAAAATCAGCACAAGTCATACCATGGAGGAATAGCTCGCGTGGCTCAAGACGAGCCATAGGTGAATGTTGGGGGCCTGTTGGACCTCGGGAAATAAGGGAAGAGTTTATGTAGAATTATTCCTAAGTATGGAAGAAGAGTATAAAGGAGAAGATAAAGGAGCTATGACAGCAGAAGCAACATAAAAGGAAAGGTAAGAAGAAGTTAAAGAGAAGGCGCGAGATGAGGAAGTTGTGCCAATTTAGTAAGCTACGATAGAAGGACAGAGCAAGATATGAGATGACATGGTAAAATATTCGCATAAGTAGGCATGTGAAGAAGTGTAATGACATGAAAATGATAGTAAGTCATAACGTTGAGAAAGTGACAGTCCTTAGTGATCGTGGGTACGAAATCGGCTGGAGCCGACAGAAACCACACACATAATGGAATCTTTGTAAGTGAGCAAGAATAAGAAACACATATTGTTGGTTGAAGATAGTATGTCGGCTCATATAGAGACTGAATCTGAGTCTATTAGAGTCTGTATCAAGTCAGTATTGAGTATGTACAATCATGTATGGGATTTGTATCGAGTCTATAATAAGGCTATAAAATAAGGAACCCAAGCTGTAAATGGGTTAGATGGTTTTAGTTGATTAGCTGATACAGCAGTTTTGAGTAATCTCTCGACTCTTAGAAAAGACGCTTGATATAGAATGGAGATAGATAGTTTTTGGTTAATAAATCTGGATCACTGAGTGCATCAAAGTAGTGGTTGTGCAGTTGAGTGCGTAGACAGGTAGAGAAGATCGAGATGATCTAGGATGCGTGCGAATCGCTAGTAAGATTAGAGTAGAGCAATAAAGAGAGAAGACTAGAGAGCACGAGAGGGAGGAAAAGTTTGTAAATATAGAAGAGAATATCTTGAACAGCGTTCGCAGCTTTGTGCGTAGACAAAGGGTTCATCTATTTCCTCATGCCAATGTCATATGAAAGCACCTTGTGGTTTTTCCCTGGATTGGTTTCCACATTCTATGTTGTGTATATGTGTGAATATTGAATAACTTAGTTAGATGCATAAGTATTGTGTTAATTGATTGATTGCTTATTGTGCCGCAATCGGATAAATGCATGACTATCGCATTATAGTAACTAATATGCTTATTATGTATGTTCATTGTTTGTTTATGTGAATCACATAAATAAGGGTCGAATCCTACATGGTGTTGAAGTACCATAAAAAAAAGTAACCCATATTCCTGGTCTTCATTGGGAAGACCTTGGAAAAAATATAAGGTACTAAAACACCCTCTCACACAACTGTGAAAACTTGGTTCTGGCAGTTACCCATAAAACTGAGCTATCTCGGATGAGACAACATCTACGTCGCAAGTGCCGCCAGCTGAGTTCCGATCCATCGGGCCAATATCTTGGGATTTGTTGTGCTGACCAAAAATGGGATGAACCTAGGTCTAGGGATAGAGAGAGGGAAGAAATCCAACACCGTCGACAACACTGATTAATCGAACATCCACAAATCCTATCGACTTTGACCACTTCAACCATAGATTTCTCCCTTTAGTTTTGAACCTTCTAAATCCTCCCACATGAACTCAAACTAGATCCTGCATACCATGATTCTCTTATTCCAATGACCATCTTCACACCACGTTTAAATGGATGAAAAAACAACACAAAGAAAAAATAGGCCCCCCTTAACTCGAATCGGTCGATTATTAATTGATCTAGCACTATCCTGAGAGTACCCAAAAACAACATGCTTCAGTATGCTATGGAGAAAAATCATATGCGTCTTCCCAAAATCCATGTTTATTTTACTAAACATTAGATATAGAACTTATTTTTCCTCTTAAGAAAACCCATCACACCAATGGATACAACCACATCGATTCACACTTGACCTTACAAATCTAGCTGACTAAAAAAATTTCTTCAGCCTATATCACATAACAATGACTTAATATTCTTACTACCATGTAGATCTAGGTAACGTGTACTCGATCAAACAAATCTCATTGGAGTGAGTGTCAATCAAGATCTGATACCAAATGTTGGTTACATAGTGTAGCAAACATTATTATGCATAATAGAATTATAAAATAGTAAATTAAACATAAGATCATGCACATATAGACACCATTATTTATCCTAAAAACCCCTTAACCAAGAAAAAAAATAGAATATGTCCAATGGATAAATTTGACCAAGGCATGGTCGATCCTAGCTCTACTTACATGAGTACCATAAACTATTAGTGAGAGTTGTAGATATTATCCACCGGAGTACGACTAACCTCTTTATAGGCTTTGACTACAAGAATACCATGGGTGGATTGTTGAGGTTGGTATTGTCCTTAATGTCATAGGGACAGATGAACATGGTAATGAAATTGAAGTCTTAAAGCAACTATGAATAAAATATAGAATATATGTGGTTGATGTCAGTTTTAATAAGTATATAGAATATATGTGCACAAATCCAACCAAGGCATGGAACCCTTGTATGTAAACCCCACCAAGTCATGGGACTCTAGTATATAAAATCCTAGTTGTTGAATTATCAAAAGATGTACATCAATGACAGAACTAATGAGGTGATTAGCTTGTCTAGGAAGTAAGGAAGAAAAGGTGTCATCGACAAAGAGGAACCCCAAATTGTGTACAAAGCAATTGAATAATAATAGAAGTTGTAGTATTAATAAGTGAGAGGTTGAAATGTTGAAGTAAGCTTGGAAGAAAGAAGATGTAGTACTCTTAAATTACAAGCTTCAATTTATTGGGGAATCAATGGATCATTTATATAGAATAAATATATAATAGAGAGATGAGGGCACAAAGCAGAAAACAAAGAATGGATATCTAAAAAAGTGTGAAGATAAATTTTCTGGGGTCTAGAAGATGAGGGTGCTTTGTGCGAAAAGATGAATGCACAAATTAAGTGTGAAAAGAGAACCATACATGCTAAAATACAAGGGGAAGTCACACATGAGCACATTCATACGAGGAAAAGTTGAAAAATATACAATGGCCCAAGGGTATAAGAGGAATATGTGTAGAGGAATACTGTTGTGGAAATCATAAATCAAGGTAGCGGATCAAAGATCGCATATTGCAGAAATGAACTAGACAAAAGTGTGACAAAAGTACATTTAAATCTATCAAGGTGGTAGGATAAGGAAATGATAAGGAATTGGAGTTTTATTCCAATTGGAGATGGATAAATTAGGTGGTAGAAAGGGGAAAGGAAGGAAGATTGATTTCTTTCTCAGGTTGGTTCCTGAACACATCAAGTAGGTTCTTG
>LPNX011057995.1:1546366-1571936 GCA_001517045.1 Pseudotsuga menziesii | reverse complement strand
TTACTTTCCAATTACTCTATGCATAGTTGTCTTTTATTGTTATGATAGAAATTGAAATTGGTGCCCGAATTGTAAAGTAAAAATTTGTTTAATATGTGCATGATATTGATTCAACCCCCCTCTTAGTATCATTAAGAAGTCCAACAATTGGTATCAAAGTGGGCGTATTCAGGAACAATCTAACAACTGGAATATAGATCACCACATAGACATGGATAAACAGGAAGGACTCTCTACAATCATATCACCAAGGTTTGATGGACCAAATTATACATTCTAGACGATAAGAATAGAAGAATACTTGTAGTCTCTTGGATTTGATGTTTTCCAATATGTTGAAAATGGTTACAACAATCATGGATAATTTTAGGGGCTATATATATCCCATGGGCTAAATTAAGAGGTTTACATAAATTTAGTGGGTTATTTTCATATATGGAAAGGATTTTTTCAGCTAAAATATATTCTCCCAATATTTATTAGGAAAAAAATAAATCCAAAAATGAATAGCCTCCCATACATTAATAAGAAAATGAAAAAAAACTATTTTTTCCCTAGCAAAATCTCCCTCCAATCTATCTTTTGCACCCATTTTCTAGAGAAAATATAGTGAAATCACTCCTTCGCCCCCAATTTTTAGTAATGGAGTCTCCCAAGGGTTATTTCGCCCCTCATTTTCCTTGTAATTTAGGAATATGGTTGCATTTTCCTTTAATTTTAGTTAATTTCATGTGATACCTTGTTTGAGCCCTTGATTTCCAGTATTGGAGGGAAAATCAGGGACTATTTTGTTCTATGTAAAGGCTACAGTGATTCATGGTTCACCCACTTTGGATTATGCTTGCAGGGTGAAGGTTCTGGTTGATGTGATTCCACTTTTCAGTCTTATTTTTCTTGACATTTTAATCTTTGCATACCATCTATATTGTCAAAAGATCATGTCTTGAAGGAAGGAAATTTTTTAGGGACGAAATTTCACCAATTGGCTACTTTTTGGGCTTCTTTTCAAAAAATAAATTCGTTATTTGGTCATTTTTAGTATCTAATATTTCCTATATTTACATAGTTTGTTTTAATCATAATATTCGCCAAATTTTGCAAGTTTAAGTAGTAAATTGTATGTTACATATTTAATATTCTCCTAACAATATCTATGTGTGTGTGTATGCGTGTGTGCTTGTGTGTGTGTATGCGTGCATGCTTTTGTGTTTTTCAATCCAAAATAATCGCTTAGAATACTATATTTTAGTATACTTTTATAATCCTTAAAAAATACCTTGCTTGAAGGGGCATGTCGTACATGCAATTTATCAAAGAATAAAAACTCGCATCACACTTTTTAACCAATAATTAACACGATGTTCTCTTTATCATGATTTTTATGATTTTTATCCACAATTACAATAGATTATTATATTGTAAACTTACCTTTTATCATGCCTTTTATCATGGATGTATTTTTAGGCCTATTGAATTCTATGGAACTCTTGATTCTTAGGGCTCATTATGTGTTATTGTTGATGTATTTGTAACTTCAGAATGTATTTATGTATGTATCTTATGTATTGTAACCCGATGTTTATTTTGGGATGTATCTATAATGTAATTGAGTCATATTGTCATGCCCCGATGTTCCAATCGGGAGGATCAATTATGTAAACAAGTCATGTCAAGTCATAGTGGGTAACGCTCTGATTGTCTAAGGGTTAAAGTCCCCGCAGTTTCGGGGCACTAGGGTTATTAGACTCTCCTAGTAGAGGTTGGACCTGGTAGGTATTTAGTCATGTCAGGATTAGTATAAATAGAGAACTTGAGTCTCTATTTATCACACATCTCATCCACACTCAAGTGTAGCGCATAGTTGAGGAAGGAGAAGACACTGGGGCTAGACAAGAAGAATATTATTGTTGTTGGGAGATCACTTACTGTTTTGGGGCTTTTACTGTTTTGGTGCTAATTCTATCTCTGAGGAAGTTGTGGGGTTTTATCCTTCATGGTTTCCCCAAGGAAAAACACTGTGTTCATTATCTCTTGTGTTTGATTGGTGTACTTGTTATTCTCTCAGTTAAAGATCCTAATAATGCTAGCTTAATGTTGAAAAACTATCATGGTATCAGAGCTAACCTGAGAAGAATACACTGTGCAGCTGTGGGAACTAGGGATTCCTAGTTTTTGGATCTTCCTCCACAAATTTTCAGCAAAAGTAAGGTGGAATAACTTTCCTTCTTAGGGCGCATCTTTCTGTCGAAGGAGAATCCAATTCTAAGGTTTTTCAGTTTTGGACCCGACAATACTGCCAAAAATTAGGGCTTTTCAAAGAAGAAGAATTTTTCAGTGAGCCCAGGTCTGGATTGATCTCCTCCCCAAAATCGAAGTTAGGGACAAATTTCAAATCATTTGGTTGGACAGAACTCCACGAAAGCAAAACCCTAATCTTCTCCTATACTAGCTCTGCAGGATTTCAGCTCAAGTTGCAGATCCGA
Organism: Pseudotsuga menziesii; assembly: GCA_001517045.1. Taxonomy (NCBI): domain Eukaryota; kingdom Viridiplantae; phylum Streptophyta; class Pinopsida; order Pinales; family Pinaceae; genus Pseudotsuga; species Pseudotsuga menziesii. The sequence continues at coordinate 1,569,453 of LPNX011057995.1, read as the reverse complement.
CATCTTGACTTGGTAAGATCTAAGATATTTTGTATTTCCATTTGATATTCTCAGTTTAAGATGTCTCACCATACCAAGCTTGATGAAAATATTGAGGGAGCTGATAACTTCTGAGCCTGGAAGTATAGGATCTCCCTGGTCCTAGAAGAGAATGAATTAGACTCCTACATCCATGAGGAGGTTCCAGTTCAACAAGGAGATGAGGAAAAGGCCTTACACAAGAAAAATATGGTTATGGCAAAGAGGATCATTGTTGATTCTATCAAGGATCACCTTATCCCATAGGTGTCCTCTCTCAAGACACCTAAAGCTATGTTTGATGCCCTAACCAAGTTGTTTGAAGGGAAGAACATAAACCGCAAGATGACTCTGAGGAATCAACTGAAGAATGTGAAGATTCAGAATGCAAATACTATCAAGTCCTACTTCACAAGGTTTCTCAGATCAAGGAACAATTAGAAGCTGTAGATGAAAAAGTGGAGAATGCAGAGATTGTGATGACAACACTAAATGGACTCCCTAGGTCATGGGATTCTTTCATCCAAGGAATCTATGCAAGAAAGAAGTTAGTCAAGTTCAGTAGAATATGGGAAGAATGCTATCAAGAAAAAGCTTGGATAGTATCCCAAGAAGAGAAGATGGGAAGTGAATATTAATCCCTCGCAGTTCACTTCAAGAGGGGAAGAAGAAATCCTCATTACTCCAAAGGTAAGAACTCTCATTCTAAGGATAACAATAGAAAGGACCTATCTAGATTGAGATGTTATACATGTGATGAAAAAGGAAACTTTGCAAAAGACTGTCCTAAGAACAATAATCACTCTCATAAGAAGAAGGGGAACAAAAGAAGACATCATGCTCATGCTGTAGAGGATGATGAACCATCCAAGAAGAGATTCAGATATGAAAGTGAAGATTCTTCAAGCGAGGATGAATATGTTTTGATTTTCACTCTCACAGGTAACATTACTCATGGTAGTGATGATTGGCTTATAGACAGTGGGGCTTCCAAACATATGAATGGATTCAAGGAATCCTTTGTAAGACTATCAGAACATGAATAACCTCACAAGGTGAAGCTAGGAGATGACTACCAATATCCAATAAAAGGTAGTGGGGAATCTTCATATAAACTAGACTCTGGTAAGTCTCTAACAATGAAGGAAGTATTGTTTGTACCAGGACTCAAGAAGAACCTTCTCTCTATATCAGCATTGGATGCAAAAGGAATGAGGGTTGCATTCATAAATGGCCAAGTCATTATGTGGCATAGAGGAAATATTATCGATGATGCAGTAGTAATTGGAGAACAAGAAGGAGGATTGTACAAATTGAAGGGAAATCCAGAACAAGCATTGGTCCATGACTCAGTAGAGCCAAGTGAACTTTGGCATAGAAGTCTTGCACATGTGCATTACAGAGCACTACCTATTGCAAGCAAAGTTGTTGAAGGTCTTCCAGAAATCCAAGAAAAACATGATGGGGTCTGCAAAGGATGTGCAAAGGGAAATAACACAAAGAAGACATTTCCAAGTAGCGAAAGCAAAGCAAAAGGAATTTTGGAAATCATCCACTCCGATGTATGCGGTCCTATGTCATCAAGCTCACTAAGCGGGTATGCATATTATTTTTCTTCTATTGATGATTTTTCTAGGAAGACATGGGTTTACTTCATGAAGAACAAAGACGAAGTATTCAGCAAATTCAAGGAATTCAGAGCCTTGATTGAGAACCATACTGAAAAGAAGATCAAAAATTTTCGATCAGACAATGGCAGAGAATTCACTTCAAATGAATTCAAGAGGCTATGCAAAGACTCAGGGATTAAGGGGGAGTTTTCCACCCCTTATAATCCACAATAGAATGGGGTTGCAGAAAGGAAGAATAGAACTATCATGTAATCTGCAAGAGCAATGCTTCATGATCAAGATCTTCCTATGCATCTTTGGGCGGAAGCTGCCAAAACAACGGTGTATGTACATAATCGTACTCTACATAGAGTACTTGATAACAAGACTCCTGAAGAAGTATTCTCCAACAAGAAACCAGAAGTCATCCATCTTATAATATTCAGTTGTCCTATGTACATACACATACCAAAGGAGAAAAGGAAAAAATTAGATCCTTCAGGAAAGAAGGGTATATTTGTGGGATACTTTGAAAGCTCGAAGGCTTACAGAATATATTTTCTAGGGTAAAAGAAGATTGACATCAATAGGGATGTGACATTTGATGAAGACACAGCTTACAACAAATCCATAAAGAGACCTGCTGAAGAACCTGAAGAAGCATAAGTAGAAGCACCCAGAATTCATGATACAACCATGAACGAAGAAGCTCAAGAAGAAGATCGAGAATTTGAAGAACCACAAAGACCTGTAGATCCACATCTGGAGAAGAATCCTCATAAGAGGAAACCTACTTGGGTACAAGAACTTATCCAAGGTGTGGAAATATATGGGGCTCCAAAAGAGAATCACAGAGAAAGAAAGAGGAACAGATATTGCTCTGGGTATGTAGATTTACTATGTGATTTCATTGATAAAGAACCTTCCAGTTATGAAGAAGCGGTAGAATGGAAAGAATGGAAGGATTCTATGATCAAAGAATATCAATCGATCATGAAGAATGATGTTTGGGATGTTGTCCCAAGACAAAAAGGGAAGTCAGTTGTAACTTCCAAATGGATCTACAAGATCAAGCATGTTGCAGATGGTAGCATTGAAAAGTATAAGGCAAGATTTGTGGCTCGAGGCTTCTCTCAGAAAGAAGGAATAGACTATGAAGAAACATTTTCACCTATAGCCAGATACACTTCCATCAGATCAGTACTTGCTCTGGCTGCAGTGATGAAATGGAAGATACACCAGATGGATGTCAAGTCTGCTTTCTTGAATGGTGTAGTGGAAGAGGAAGTGTATGTAGAACAACCACTCGGTTTTGAGACGCATGACAAAGATTCTCATGTATGCAGATTGAAGAAAGCCCTATACGGTTTGAAATAGGCACCCAGGACCTGGTACGACAGAATTGACAGTTTTCTATCCAGTTTGGGCTTTACCAAGAGTAAAGCATATTCCAACCTTTACTACAAGGTTGAAGATGGCAACCCAGTGATGCTTCTACTATATGTAGATGATCTATTTGTGACAGGTACAGATGGGTTGATTATTGATATGAAGAGAAAAATTGCTACTGAGTTCGAAATGAAGGACTTGGGGATGATGCATTACTTTCTAGGTATGGAGGTGTGGTAGAGTACAGATGGAATCCTCCTTAGACAAGGGAAGTATGCAGTAGAGATCCTGAAGAGGTTTGGGATGATGGACTACAAGACTATGGCCACACCTATGGCATTGAACCTGAAGCTATTGAGTGATTCTTCATTAGAGTCGGTTGATGATAAGATGTATCGTCAGATGATTGGGTCATTGATGTACCTGACGAACACGAGACTAGACATTTGCTTTGCTATGAACACCTTGAGCCAGTTCTTGACATATCCGAGAAATGTTCAGTTGATTGCTGCAAAGCATATTCTGAGGTACCTGAAGGGTACAATTGATTATGGGCTCAAGTACGATGTGAATCAAAAGATTAACCTAGAGGGTTATGTTGATTCAGATTGGGCAAGCAGTTCCATTGACAGGAAGAGCACTTCAGGATGTTGCTTCAGTATGGGATCAGGTGTGATCTCTTGGTTTAGCAGGAAGCAATCCTGTGTGGCACTAAGTACAGCTGAAGTAGAGTATGTCACAACTTGTTCAGCTAGTTGTGAGGTAGTATGTCTATGGAAGCTACTGTCTGATTTATTTGATCTCCAATTGGATGCTACTTGTATACATTGTGACAACCAGAGTTGCGTGAAGTTGTCAGAGAATCCAGTGTTCCATGACAAGTCAAAGAATATCAAGATCAAGTATCACTATATCATGGATATGGTGTAGAAGGGAGCAGTGAAGCTCCAGTATGTTGCAACAGAGGAACATATAGCTGATGTATTGACAAAGCCATTAGCTAGAGTGAAGTTCAAGTACTTCAGGGAGAAGCTTGGTGTTCTCCAGATCGAGGTTTCCTCCAAGGGAAAGTGATGAGTCCCATAGCCATTCTAACATGGTGAGAGGATTGGTTCCTTCCATGGTTAGATGTAAGGGCTGAGCCATTCTGTCATGGTGAGGGGATTGGTTCCTTCCATGACAGATATGAGTGTTGAAATCCATAGCCATTCTGACATGGTGAGAGGATTAGTTCCTTCCATGGTCAGATGTAAGGGCTGAGCCATTTCTATCATGGTGAGAGGATTGGTTCCTTCCATGACAGATATGAGTGCTAATCCATTCTAATATGACTATAGGATTGGTTCCTACATGATCAGATATAAGGGCTATTTCCATTCTTGGAATGGAGCTGCCTGGTGAGGTACCGAGAAAACTTAGTCTAGGACTGAGGGTAGTTCTGATATGACCATGAGATGTTCTCTCACATGATTAGATATGAGTGTATGGCCATTCTAATGTGATAGAGGGATGTGTTCCTACTTGATCAGATGTAAGGGCTGAAGCCATTCTGTCGTGGCTAAAGGATTAGGTTCCTCCCATGTCAGATATGAGTGCTAAGCCATTCTGACTTAGTGCCAGATATAAGGTCTACCGCCATTATTTGAATGGGGCTACCTGGTGAGGTACCAGGGATCCTTAGTCTAGGACTGAGAGCCATTTTGATGTGACCGAGGGATGTGTTCCCACATGATCAGATGTAAGTGCAGTGGCCTTTCCATAGATGATAGTAGTTTGGGTTCCTATCATGCCAGTGGTTGTAAGTGTTGAGCCTTTTCATAGATGATAGTAGTTTGAGTTCCTATCATACTAGTGATTGTAAGTGTTGTGCCTTTTCATAGATGGTAGTAGTTTGAGTTCCTACCATGATGGTTATTGTAAGTGCTGAGCCTTTCCATAGATGGTAGTAGTTTGATTTCCTACCATGCTGGTGGATGTGAGTGTTGTGCCTTTCCACAAATGATAGTAGTTTGGGTTCCTATTATGCTAGTGGTTGTAAGTGCTGAGCCATTTCATAGATTATAGTAGTTTGAGTTCCTATCATGCTGGTGAATGTGAGTGCTAGGCTAATCTGATATGATTATAGGATTCGTTCCTACATGATCAGATGTGAGTGTTGGGCATGCCTTTCTGATGAGTAGGTCAGATGTAAGTGCTGGGCGGGCCATTCTGACTTAGTGTCAGATATAAGCACTGAAGAAGACCTACATGGAGGCTAGGCCTACAACTAGCATGAAAAAGGGATGGCTCTATAGAAATTCCTATGACGAGAAGAATCATGAGATAGCACCCGTGATGATGATTGCCGATGATGATCTAGATCGAGTGATGATATAGATCCAATGATGATGATCCAGCAGTGACGATCCAGATCCAGTGATGATCCATATCTAGTGATGATGCCCAGTGATGATCTAGATCCAATGATGATGCCTAGCGATTATCCAGATCCGGTGATGATCCAAATCCAGTGATGATGACCAGCGATGATCTAGATCGAGTGATGATCTAGATCCAGCAATGATGTCCCATGATGATCCAGATCGAGAGATGATCTAGATTCGAAGAATGAATATGACTTGAAGATGAATATGACTTGAAGACGAAGATGACTTGAAGACTTAGAAGAATTGAGATGTAGATGACGAGATGATCCAGTTGATACAGAGAAGAAGACCAGTGCTAAAAATTGTGTCGAAAGAATACCTTCCTAGTTAAGAGAGAGTGTTGATGTATTTGTAACTTCAGAATGTATTCATCTATGTATCTTATGTATTCTAACCTGATGTTTATTCCAGGATGTATCTATAATGTAATTGAGTCATATTTTCATGCCCTGATGTTTCGATCAGGAGGATCAATTATGTAAACAATTCATGTCAAGTCATAGTGGGTAACCCTCTGATTGTCTAAGGGTTAAATTCCCTGCAGTTTCAGGGCACTAGGGTTATTAGACTCTCCTAGTAGAGGTCGGCCCTGGTAGGGATTTAGTCATGTCGAGATTAGTATAAATAGAGAACTGGAGTCTCTATTTATCACACATCTCATCCACACTCAAGTGTAGCGCATAGTTGAGGAAGGAGAAGACACTGGGGCTCGACAAGAAGAATATTACTGTTGTTGGGAGATCACTTATTGTTTTGGTGTTGATTCTATCTCTAAGGAAGTTGCGGGGTTTTATCCTTTATGGTTTCCCTGAGGAAAAACACTGTGTTCATTGTCTCTTGTTTTTGATTACTGTATTTGTTATTCTCTCAGTTAAAGATCCTAATAATGCTAGCTTAATGTTGAAAAACTAACAATTATTAGGGTTTTATTATATCCTAAAAGTATAAGTTTCATGAAAGTGTTATAGATCTCAAAATATATGGTTTATTTTATGCCTTGTCATGTTTAAACTATCAACTGACATTTATATGTTGTTAGTGGGGAGTTCTCTTAATGGATAGACGTAACTTGGTTTTTATATATTCAAACTGAATTTGATCCAGTTGTTTAAATGTTCTTTTGTTAGGATATTTCTCTGCAACTATTATTGGATCTAAGGCATTAATGAGAGTGTATATGTTCATATTGTATGTCTGTTCTTGTTGATGTTTGGTATGTTTGTAATATAAATGAATGCACACTACTTTTTAAAGGTGAGGTTACAATAGAATGGCCATTATTTTGGTTATCTTCTAGTAGATTTGTCCAAAGCATACTGGTAGATTCTTTATTTGTATTGAGAAGTTCATGACTGGTATATTTTTTTATTTGTATTTCCAAGTTCGTCAATTTTATTTGTGACCTAAATTGTTTGGGTTTGTTACTTGTTTTAAGAAATTTTTATTTTCATAAGGATCATTTAGAAGTAAAATGTTTTTTAGTGATTTGTTTTGATGTGTAATTGCTATCATCATCCAGAAAGGGATCTATTAATTTATGATAAATATATGATTTGATTGGAACACGATACTTCATTTCCATCATGATTGTATCTAATATGTACAGGGAATGTTTGACCTAAAATGTAGACATTATGTTATTTGATATCTAGTATTTTGTATTCAGTGAGGGTGCTAAAATAGTTTTACCTCATTTTGCATGCTTTCAAAATTTTCAAGTACATAGATACAAACACCTCCTCAATTTATCTGAGAAAAAGTAGTCTTTAACAAAGTAGTTCTAATGATGTGTGTGATGATGAATTAATGTTCTTTGTATTCTTATTAGTTTATATTCTTATTTCTAATAATCATTGCAAGTTTCTAACTATCTCTAAAAAATCTAAATCAAATGACACAATTCACATTTTGATTGTCAACAAAAGAAAGGACAAATGTGATGCCCCTAAACCTTGAGATAAGCCCAAAGGTGCTAAATTAAGACCAACTAAGGTTTAAGAACAATGGATATAGATAAATTACTATTGATCTGACTAACCATTCACCCAAATAAATTATATTCTAGAGATTCAATTATAACTAAAGTTTGTGACACTTAATTATTTAATTACGCCACTTAATTAAATAATTAATTGTGACACTCGATTAATAATTTCCAAAATGCAAGCTAAAGGTCATAATTGAAACAAGAACATCAATAACACATGCTAAACATCATACTCGTTGTGAATAACTAATTTATGTATTTTGGGTTTGTTTGATAGCATAGGTTATAAATAACCAAGTATTGATGTCATTGATTATTTGAAAATTAATCTACTTTTTTGGTGTTATTATGTGTGTGATGTTAGTGACCATAAAAAGTAAGGAAAACCACATATCATGGAGCATACATAGGCTGCAATCTACAGCCACACCGAAACAATAGCAAACAAGAACACTGGCTGCAACTATAGCACTCAAAATCGGCTCTCGATGACTGTCCCGTACAGTCATCTCTCACTAATAAAAATCAGATCGTATGGATGCCACCCTCCATCCATCGATTACTTTTACATACAGAATACCTCTCTCATCCTTAGATATGCAACTAAGAAAAATTATGCAACCAAATGATTTACAATAAAATGGTAGGTGCGTTCATCTCGAAACCAGAAAGCTATCGGACCAAAACAAATATATCTTGGTCATCTGGAAATATTTTATGAAACGAAAGGTGTTGTTTATTGGAAGAGTTGTTCCATATGTAATGAAACAGGTCTCACAACCTAGAAATGAGCATAGATGGTCTAACCAGATCATATGGTTGCGCCCCTCTCAATAAAATAGAGCCAAAATTACAATTTATGGTTATGAAGAAGAAGAATAGAAAGAAGGTAACAAGAATAGAAACTAAATTCCATGAGATTCATCCTTCCTCCATGTAGATCCTAACATTCAATACATGAACACTCAAACAACCAATCAGCCATCATTGCACAAATACCAAATAAAATAATGTAATGAAAACACAACATAAGAGAAATACTTATCTCAAAATATAAGCAACTGGCTGCAACAGGACAAATTTCCTCCCAGTCATAGACACTGTGAAGCCTTTCTCACTTGAACAGGTCACCCCTGAGATGAGACCATGGATCCATGGGTATATTCTTGCTTAGTCTCACTACTCTCTAAACTACCTCTTTCGAGAGACGCAATGCTTCCCACTACTACTTTCATGTCTGTCTCCATTGCTTGTGGGATGTGACCTAGCTCATCATTATCATTTCCTGGCTTGCTGTGGGAGAACCTGGACTAGTAGAGTGATATAATGGAATAAAAGGGAACAAATATACTCCCTCTAAGTCTCCAGACACTCTCAATAATATTAACCTTCCCAACATGGGTAGATAGCATAAATCACATGGTCTAAAGTTGAAGATTAACTTCATCAAGGAGATGGAATATGGATTTATAGCATAAGGAGGACCATTATAACCCAAATGGATCAACCCAAATTAGAGATAAGTAAGGTTTAAACTTCATCATGGAGAATTAACTTTAATTAGTGGAGTGGTGGCTTAGTGAAAAGACTCCCTTTCCCGAATTAGCACCATGAGGAGGAGTTACCCAAAACTAAGGAGTGGAGCCATGAAGAGCACATGGAGGCACACTAATCCACAAAAGGGTTAAAAAACATAAAGGAGGTCAAAATAGGTGAGATAGGGCATCCAATGGGGTCATAAATATCATGGAAGCACAAAAATAGGATCATCAATGCATGGTGTAAGAGTGGAAGCTAGCAAATAGTTTACAGTCCTAAAAACTAGGAAAGGGCTCATAAATGACCATAAACACATAAATGTGAGGGAATATTTTCCCAAGGATGGATCCCTATGCAATATGGGCCCACTAAGGTGTGCACAATATGAAAAATATCTGCATAGTCCATAATTATTCAAAATAGGGTTCATTGTACAAGGTTTGGGTGACGAACATTATTAATCTTACCAAGGTACAATTATGAATTGGGATGGACAAAGTTAAGTCAACAATAAGTTATAAGGTGCTAGGGATGTCCCCATTCCCCCTCACTTTGTGGAATCCATGGTCCCCCATACTCTTTTAGTTTCCTTTGCTAAGCCAATTGTTTATTTAATCAATCATTAGCAACATTCAAAGATAACAAATATTCTAGTAATAACATTAAAATTAATAATAACGCCAAAGTACAAGGTCATGTTATCAAATATTAATAATAAGCCCTTAATTAAATTCATCATGAAAGGGATCAAAATTCCACAATCATATAAAATATCATAAGTCCATAATGTAAGAGAACATAAGTCACATGAAGGATCATAAATCCAGGGCTTAACAACTAGGGTATTACATCTCCCTCCCCCTTAAACAATGCATTGTCCTTGATGCATATTACATACCTGCCGCAAAATTTCAAAATAAATGAGGGTATGCTTCCCTCATGGTATCCTCCAGCTCCCAAGTGGAAATCTCAGGACTATAATGGGTCCATTGGACCTTTACCTTCCTGATTTCTCAATTTTGAAGCAGCTTGACCTTGCTGTCGAAAATGGCAACAGGTTGTACCGAAAAATCCCCTTCTGGTTCCACCTAGATCATAGTCCATTCAATCACATTATTAGTACCATGTTCACACACACATACACACACACACACATATATATATATCAATAAAGAAAATAAAAGCACTCTAATTACCTGGATCAAATTCCAATCAATTACATGGTTAGTATCAGGTATATACTTTTTCAATAAAGACACATGAAACAAATTATGTACTCTAATGCAAGCAAGTAGGGCCAACTCATAAGCAACAAGTCCTATCTTAGCTAATACCTCAAAAGGTCCACAATATCTGGTAGCTAGCTTGGAGCAGTTTCCCAAGTTTAAGGAACTCTTCTTGGGTATGACTTTCAAAAACACATGATCCCCAACTTGAAACTATCTGGTGGTCCTGTTCTGATCCACATAACTTTTCTTCCTGTCTTGAGCTACCTTTAGATTCTGCTTTATCTTAACCATTTGATCCTCCATATCCTTTAATAATTCTTGTCCAACAATGACTCTATCCATTGGGTTATCCCAACTAATGGGAGTATTACACTTCCTTCCATACATGGCCTCGAAAGGACTCATCTTCAAAGAGGAATGATACCCATTATTATAATAAAATTCCACCAAGTGTAAATAATCTTCCCACTTAGATGTTTGATCCATCACATACATCCTTAACATATCTTCAATTACTTGGTTAACTCTTTCTATTTGTCCATTTGTCTGAGGGTGGTATGTTGTACTCATGTTTAGACTTGTACCAAACCCTTCGAACAATCCTTTCCAAAAGTTAGAAGTAAATTTTGAATCTCTGTCTGACATTATAGCCTTCTTTCACTTGTTGATAAAGTTCATCAGTAACACTGGCTTCAATGATCTTATCCTTCAAATTTGGTGTGCTAGTGCTGATAGCTACTACATGCATCACATGCATCTTCATACTAAGTGCGTCGGCTACTTTATTTTCTTTACCTTTGATATGCTTGATGTCAAAGTCATATTCACATAATAGCTCCATCCACCTCCTTTGTCTTGCATTCAAATTAGGATGCTCAAACAAGTATTTTAACCCATGATGGTCAATTCTCAACTCAAAATTTTTACCCATTAGATAATGTCTCCACATCTTCAAAGCATGGATGATATCTACAAATTCTAAGTCATGGGTGGCATATCTCTCCTCATGTTCCTTCAACTTTCTATATTCATAACCAATCACATGCCCATCCTGCATTAATAATCCACCAATGCCTTGCTTGCATGCATCCATGCATATAACAATGTTTACTTCGGGGTCCGTAATTTTTAGCATTGGTGCACTGGTAATCATTTCCTTAATTTTTTGAAAATGATCTTCACACTTAGAATTCCAATCGAACTTCACACCTTTCTTTTGCAAAGATTTGATAGGATCAGCCAACTTCGAGAATATTTCTATGAACCTTCAGTAGTATCCAGCTAACCCCATGAAGGATCTGACTTCTGATACATTCTTAGGTGTTGACCAATCCATAATGGCTCTTATCTTATTAGGATCTAATATAACACCTTCTTCAGATATGATATACCCTAGGTAGTGGATTCTTCCTTGATAAAATGAACACTTGATTAATTTGGCATACAATTGATGTTCTCTAAGCACTTACATTACTAGTCTTAGATGTTCTTCATGCTCTTCCTTTGTCTTGGAATAGATAAGGATTTCATCCAAAAATACAATCACAAACTTATCTAAGTACTTTCTAAAGACTCCATTCATTAAACACATGAATACTACAAGTGAATTTGTTAAACCAAAAGGTACTACTGTGAACTCATAATGTCCATACCTTGTTCTAAATGTTGTCTTACTGATATCCTCATTCTTAATTCTAATTTCATGGTATCCTGACCTCAAATCTATTTTTGAAAACACCTTGGCTCCTATCAATTGATCAAACAAGTCATCAAGTCTTGGTAAGGGGTACTTGTTTTTAACCATTGCTTTGTTCAATTGTCTATAATCTATGCAAAGTCTTAGAGTTCCATCTTTTTTCTTCACAAATAACATAGGAGCTCCCCAAGGTGAAACACTGGGTCTTATGTAACCTTTCTTTAGTAGCTCTTCTAATTGTATTTGTAATTCCTTTAACTCTGGAGTACTCATTCTATAAGGTGCTTTAGATGAAGGTATTGTTCCTGTCACCAAGTCGATAGAAAAATCAATGTCCCTCTTAGGAGGTATTCCTGGCGGTTCTTGAAATATATCTGCAAAATTTTGTAGTATTGGATAATCCTACAACTCTAGCTCTTTTCCTTGTTTTGATTCTTCCACATGAATTACATATAATTAGCATCGCTTTCTAATACATTTCTTCAATTGTAGAGCTGTGATCTGCCTCAGGGATATGGGTCTAGGTATTCCTTTTGTTGTCACTTGGTTCTTTGGTCTATCATACTGGATTTTATCTATATAAGATTCAAGAATGCCACTTAGGAACCTTTGAATCTTTACCTTCTCATCTTTGATGAAATCCGCATAGTTCAAAAGTTCTAGAAACTTTTTATCATAGGCCTCCATAGTCATGCTTCCCAACTTAATCTCAAAGAATTCCTCCATCTTCTTGTCATCATTAGTACTCAGAGAGGTATTTTTTCTGAAAGTATTTATTAAACTTTCTCCAAGATATTTTGTCTTCATCGATGTCTTTCAACTTAACCAATTGATCCCACCAGATAGTTGCTTTACCTTGCAGATGGTATATGGATACTCTTGCCTCCATATTAGGTGTATACAGATGCAACTGGAATAATTTCCTAAGTCCTATCAACCATGCTTCGACATATTCTCCTTGATTTACTTCTCCATCAAAATTTGGGGGCATGATTCTTCTCAAATCTACTAATAGTTCATCCCGAGTAAACCTCCTCTTCTTGTATCTCACAAGAGATCTTTCAGGACTACTCTCTATACAACTTGATACATACCCATTCTTTCTCTCTAAGTGATAAGGTCTCCTTGAAGATGATCTATACCTCACATAACCTATTTTATGACTCTTTTCGGTGGATCTTTGGATGGTCTTTAATGATTTTATATCATTCATAATCTGTTCTTGAATATGAATTATTCTTTCATTATCCTCTCTACACTTCCTCACTGAATCCTCCAAGCTTAACAGTTCACTGCTCATCTTATTTCTAGTTGACCATCTTCCCTCAACAAACTCCTCTTCAAGACCATATGGTCTCTGTCCTTCCTTAATATCCATCCCCAAACTCTGACTTCCTACTGTTGAACTTTTACTTGTTGAATACTTAGTCTTCACATGTTTGATTAAAATATCAGTTGTAGTAGTCACACCGCTTGCTCAATCAATCACTGGGAACTGCAATGTGTTCATTAATAACATTCTATTAGTATACTACACATTCGTATAAGTTCATTATCATTAAAAAAAACACTTTTATTCTTGTTTATAAAGTAACTAGCCAACATTTCTAAGTTACAATCTACTTAGTTGGACAAGGGGTGGGGTAGAAATCCTTCCAAGATTTCTCCTTACTGGATGATCTTCAGGTCCATACCCATCCCAATCTAATAGTTTAACTGACTCACATGTGAAATTATATTAAGGTGCATGCATCCAAGCTATCTAATGCAAGTGCATGCTTACAAGGTGACTTGAAACTTCGCAAAAGGCCCAACAACCACAGTGTTGAAACCTTAAGCTCTAATACCACTTCTGATGTCCCTGAACCATGATATAAGCCCAAAGGTGCTAAATTAAGAACAAATAAGGTTTAATAACAATGGATATAGATAAATTACTATTTATCTAACTAACCATTCACCCAAATAAATTAAATTCTAGAGATTCAATTATAACTAAAGTTTGCGACACTTAATTATTTAATTATGCCACTTAATTAAATAATTAATTGTGACACTCAATTAATAATTTCCAAAGTGAAATATAAAGGTCATATTTGAAACAAGAGCATCAATAATGCATGCTAAACGTCATATTCGTTGTGAATAACTAATTTATGTATTTTGGGTTTGTTTGATAGCATAGTTTATAAATAACCAAGTATTGATGTCATTGATTATTTGAAAATTAATCTACTTTTTCAGTGTTATTATGTGTGTGTTGTTAGTGAACATAAAAATTAAGGAAAACCACATATAATTATGGAGCATACATAGGCTGCAATCTACAGCCACACCAAAACCATACCAAACAAGAACACCAGCTCCAACTACAGCCCTCAAAATCGGCTCCCGATGACTATCCCCTACATTCATCTCTCACTAATAAAAATCAGATCATATGGCTTCCACCCCCCAGACATCGATTAATTTTACATATATAATACCTCTCTCATCCTCAGATCTGAAACTAAGAACAATTATTCAACCAAATGATTTACAATAAAATGACAGATGCGTTCATCTCGACAACGGAAAGCTATCGGACCAAAACAAATATATCTTGGTCATCTGGAAAGATTTTTCAATGAAATGAAAGGTGTTGTTTACTGGAAACATTGTTTTGGACGTAATGGAATAGGTCTCACAAACCCAAAATGATCATAGATGGTTGGACCATATCATATGGTTGCGCCCCTCTCAATAAAATAGAGCCAAAATTACAATGTATGGTTATGAAGAAGAAGAATAGAAAGAAGGTAACAAGAATAGAAACTAAATTCCATGAGATTCATCCTTCCTCCATGTAGATCCCAACATTCAATACATGAACACTCAAACAACCAATCATCCATCAATGCACATATACCAAATAAAATAATTTAATGAAAACACAACATAAGAGAAATACTTATCTCAAAATATAAGCAACTGGCTGCAGCAGGACAATTTTCCTCCCAGCCGTAGACACCGTCAAGCCTTTCTCACTTGAAAATTTCACCCCTGAGCTGAGACCATGGGTCCATAGGTATATTCTTGCTTAGTATCACTACTCTTGAAACTACCTCTTTTGAGAGACACAATGCTTCCCAGTACTACTTTCATGTCTGTCTCCACTGCCGATGGGATGTGACCTAGCTTGCCATTCCCATTTCCTGGATTCCTGTGTGAGAACCTGGACTAGTAGAGTGATATAATGGAATTAAAGGGAATAAATAGACTCCCTCTAAGTCTCAACACACTCTCAATAATATTAACCTTCCCAACGCGGGTAGATAGCATAAATCACATGGTCTAAAGCTGAAGATTAACTTCAACAAGGAGGTGGCATATGGATTTATAGCATAAGGAGGACCATTCTAACCCAAATGGATCAACCAAAATTAGATATAATTAAGGTTTAAAATTCATCATGGAGAATTAACTTGAATTATTGAAGTGGTGGCTTGGTGAAAATATTCCCTTTCCCGAATTAGCACCATGAGGAGGAGTTACCCAAAAACTAAGGAGTGGAGCCATGAAGAGCACATGGAGACACACTAATGCACAAAGGGGGTTACAAAACATAAAAAAGGTAGAAATAGGTGAGATAGGGCATCCAATGGGGTCATAAATATCATGGAAGCACAAAAATAGGATCATCAATGCATGGTGTAAGAGTGGAAGCTAGAAAATAGCTTACAGTCCTAAAAACTATGAGAGGGATCATAAATGACCATAAACACATAAATGTGAGGGAATATTTTCCCAAGGAGGGATCCCTATGCAATATGGGCCCACTAAGGTTTGCACAATATGCAAAAATATCTGCATAGTCCATAATTATTGAGAATAGGATTCGTTGTACAAGGTTTGGGTGACGAACATTATTAATCTCACCAAGATGCAAATATGAATTGGGATGGACAAAGTTAAGTCAACAATAAGTTATAAGGTGCTAGGGATGTCCCCATTCCCCCTCAATTTGTGGAATCCATGGTCCCCCATACTCTTTTAGTTTCCTTTGCTGAGCCAGTTGTTTATTTAATCAATCATTAACAACATTCAAAGATAACAAATATTCTAGTAATAACATTAACATTAATAATAACGCCAAAGTACAAGGTCATGTTATTAAATATTATTAATAATTCCTTAATTAAATTCATCATGAAAGGGATCAAAATTCCACAATCATATAAAATATCTTAAGTCCATAATGCAAGAGAACATAAGTCACATGAAGGATCATAAGTCTGGGGCTTAACAACTAGGGTATTACAACAAAGTGGCATTCTTATCTATAAATAGATAAGTATGTTATTTTTTCTTAAAGGGTGCCTTAAAAATGAGAGATTTGGATGTTGATTAAGTTGTCATTGATTCCAACGATGTCTAGTCATTGATGCCAACTGTTGAGTCCTTGGTGCCCCTTGTGGAGCCCCTGATGGTTAGTGTTTAGTTTGTGGTTGTTTGTGTCAAAGGAGCCCTTTTGACCTTGTCCAAGCCCAAGATTGAATCCATTGGAGGCCTTGTAACAATGAAAAAATCCCTAGTTACCCATTGACTTGGTCAATTTCCCTTAAGTTGTATCTTGGTCCCATTTGATTCCATTGTTGAGTTCCTTACTCTTGGTTGATATTTGATTACTGGTCTTTATGTTTCTTGTTATGCTTGTACTTGTTTTGATCTCTTGATTGGTTGTTGGATGGAATATGTGGCTCATGTGTAATTTCCTTGATGTGTTGATGGTGAATCCCACTGCTTACATTGGATGGTCTTGAGGTTGTTAAGTTCTTGTGGGGTCCTTGAGTCCATAAGCTTATATCTTGATCCTCTTGCATGTGGAGACTTAGGTATTGGAACCCACACTTATGGTGGCATGTTGGAACCCATTATTATGGGGTGCTTGGTGTCCTTGAAAGTTTAGATCTTGAACCCACATATATGGTGGTTTGATTTCCTTTGGATGCTATATGGTCATTGGAATGTAGTAGCCTTGTGATCATGAATATGAAGCCCATAAGGTGTTGCAAATTAGTGGTGAGGTCTTTGTACCCCTCTTTTGGGGTGTTGGTACTCATATGGTGATGAAGATATATAGTGGAACCATTTGATATATTTTTAATGATATGGAGACCTTGAACATGATGATTTTGAATCCCTTGAAGTCCTTGAGTCCATCTTGTATAATAATGGTGATATCCTTGAAAAAGTCTTTGTTCCCACTTGATTGGTGGTGTTGGGGTCCTTGATACCCTTGATACGATGAGTATATGGTGGAGCCCTCCTTCTTGTTAATGTGAAGTATGTGGATGTGAATACCATAGAATCCATCATTCCTTTGATGATGTACATTAAATCCTTTGACCTTGGAACTTATGCATAAGGTAAAATGGTCTTTGGCACCTTTATGTGTGGAGTCTTGATATCCTCTACAAATTGAAGAATTTAAGGGTATTAGACCAAGAATTTTCAAATAAACCAATCATAGGGAGATATTCCTATTCAGGCCATTTATTTTGATATGTGGAGCTTCTTCTAACTCCTTATGGTTCAAGAGATATGAATTTTTGAAGTTGGTGTACCCCACCTTTTTGGGTGAGCCGACCAAACAAAAGAAAATTTAATTCTTTGTAATTTTGAATTGAATGTCGGCACAAGGTAATATTTTTTCTCCACAATGTATATAAATATAATATAAAACATTTCATTTGTTCATCATCATTTCTCTCCATAATTTCACAACTCTTGGAGAAAAGTGCGAAATTTTTGGGCATCTTCACTAAAATTGGCATAACTTCCTCATACAGAATCAGAATTACAAAATTCTTGGCTCGTTGGAAAGCTTGTTATGAAGGATATGTGATGAAATGATATAGAGTTTATTTTTGTTTTTATACTTTTTCTTCATATTGTGATCTTCAATAAGGTATGGTTCATGCTTCATGGTTTCTCTTGTAATGGCACATGTCTCTCATGGATAGAGTTCCTCTTTGATCTTAGTATGTGAGCCTATATATTGGCATATATCTTTGAAGTAATTGAATATGTTATGATGGATATGGTGATGGTTATCTTGGAATATATCTTGATGTGATCCTTACATATATCTTGATGATTATCTTGGATGTTGTTGGCATAGATCTTGGTGTTTATCTTGAATGTTTGTATAAGTGTAGTATTGAATGAGAAGTTGACATGTAAGTAGTAGATATTGTGAGTTATTTCTTTGATAAACCTAAATTTTTGAAAACTAGTTTTACAAGTGTTGATCATTGTGTCTTTGATCTAAGTGGATTTGGATTATTATTGATTGTTAATGACAACCTTTGACAGTGTTGTAAGTGACTATTTTCTTGATACTTGTTTGATTTGTTGACTTGATTTGAGTGGAGTGAAAAATCCTTTTGTGTCTAAGAGTTTATGATATTGATTGATTTTGACATAGTTGGTTAAGTCTTTTATCTTCTTGGTTGAGGTATATCATGTTTAACTGTCAAGTATTCCTTGAATGTGATTGAGGTTGGTTGTGGTGTCATTGAGTTGAGTGTGATTGGATAGAGTTTGGTTTACTATATGTGAAGTCTCTTGGTTGCTCAAATGTGTCTCTTGATGAACTAGGCTGAGTAAGAAGAGTTGGTTGAATTACTGATCACTTTTTTAGGTTAACACAAGTATATGATTGATTTGGAATAGGTACACAAGAATATTGGAACAGGTTGGTTCAGTTGAGCAATATTGGCACAAGTTTCCTTATGTGTAGTTGGTTTGACTCAGATTGGATGAGTTGTATGAGTAATTGGTTTGAATCAGATTGGCTGAGTTGTATGAGCAGTTGGTTTGAACCAGGTGGACTGATTTATTTGATGTGAGAAATAGGTTGATTCGTATAGCTTGATTAGACAGGTTGATTATACTAGTTGATGAGCAATGTGATACAATGGATAGTGATCGGTTGATGAGTAGTTATCAGATGATGAGAAGTGGTTAGAAGTGGAAGTGGTTGTGCAGTGTGGTATAGGTTGTGCAGTATGGTATAGGTTGTGTAGTGTGGTATAGGTTATGAAGTGTGGTATAGGTTGTGCAGTGTTGTATAGATTGTGTAGTGTAGTACAGTTTTTTATTAGCAGGTCTGCAATATCAGTGTGGTTGTGGTTCAGTAGTTCAGTATTTATCTTCTTATATAGGTGGAAGGACGTGGCAAGGAAAGGAGGTCATAGCCTCCTTCTGGTTGAAGCCGAAAAACTAGGGATTTGAAGCTTCCTTCAAGTGGTATCCTGTAAATGAGGGTGTTGAAGCCTCCTTCTAGTTGCAGCTGGAAAATTGAAGTCTTTGTAATAAGGGGTTTGTTTCCTCCTTCCAGTTATTTCTGGAAAACTATTTTAGAAATGCTTTGTGTTTTTTCCCCCAAGATTTGGGTTTTGTTGGAGGAGCTAGTCGGTGAGCCAAATAGACTAGTTAACTGACTAATCGAAGATTAAGTCAACCTACAAAGGTCGTGTCGGTTAACTGAATCGACAAGTAGTTATTCCTAACTATTTTGTAAATTATATAAATTAGGTTGTTGAGCCAGATAAGAACTTGGTTCAGTTCTATGTATGTATGGACCCTCGTGTGATTAACTAATATAATCTGTTATTCTATCACTTGTTCTTATCTCTTGTATCTGTATGGGTATATGAATCTATGTGTGTATTATTGGTAACCTTATGTGATCAGTGTGATTACAATATTGGTTCCATTTTTGGTAGTACATATACGGATGATATTACCATACGTAGATGATATAAGAGCAAGAGATTAAGAATTGTTGGGAGCATAAGATCACAAATTATTTACAGAATTACGTGAGAAGAAACAGATTGACCATTTCTCAAGTGAAGGATAAATTCTTCATCGAAACACATGAGAAATTTGTAGAATCATTGCCCCATTTGTTGAAAAAACTATTAGATGAAGCCAAAAGCAACTAAAGACCAAGAATTGCTTTAGAAACTGATCTAAGGAGAACGAACAAACCTATCAGAGTGGTTTGAGAAAATTGCAAATGAATTATGTCAAGAACAAGTAGTAGAGGAGAGAGTTTTAGTTGAAAGTATTGAAAAACGATTCTATACCGACTTCATTGAGCAATTTCTTTGTTCACTACCAGCCCTGTTATTCAAATTCCTAATTGAAAAAGGAGTAGGTCATATAGTCAAACCCTGTCCATCACTCATCAAACTTCTAGTAAACACTAACTAGGCGAAAAAGAAAAAGAGTGGGAAAAATTTATTGCCGAAAGGGAGCGGGAGTACTTCCTAAACAAGTAGACAGAACTATCTGAGCTTACTAAAGCTCAGGTAGGCTATGGTGGGGTATCTAGCCATGTGTCGGGGTAGAGTAAATGGATTCTAGTCGACCTGAGAAAATACCACCACTAACAATGAAAAATCGACCTAAGAAAGAAATTGAGCAGACAGTGTTGGAATATCTTTCAGAGTGGTGTGTTCTGAACTAGTAGATGGTAGCTAGTGATCAGTCTTAAAGTTTTAATGTATTGTCATTGATGGCAATCTTCTATAAAGAGAAGGGGAACTGATGTCAAATGGATGTGGCAATCTACTGAAAAAGAGGCACGCAGGCAGGTATCAATGGAGAAAATCGAATAGTGGGAGGTGCTAGAAATTCAGACTAAATCGGAAATCGGAAAAACTCTTAATTCTGTTGAGCGGGCGGGAAAAACTCTTAATCGAAAATCGGAAGATATTTACATCGGAAGCTGAATGAATTTCCCAGCCGCAACGGTGGAAAAGCAAAGGTTAAAGACGTGCAACTAAAAGACTGATAAGCATCGGCAGTCGGAACGATTTTGACTTCGGACACGGAGTTGCTTTGGGAGCCGCAACGGCGGAAGCAACAAAGACAAGTCATCCAAAGAAATCAGAAGTCAGAAGATATTTACATCGGAAGCTGAATGACTTTCCCAGCCGCAACGGTGGAAAAGGAAAGGTTAAAGACACGTGCAACTAAAATACTGATAAGCATTGGCAGTTAGAACGCTTTGGACTTCGGACGCGTAGTTTCTTTGGGAGCTGCAACAACGGAAGCATAGTGTATTTATCATCCGCAACAACGGAAGTCCACAACTCAACAATCAGCTGACTAAGGCAAATACATCGGAGAAGAATACTGAGACTGAAGCCGATTAGATTTCCGCAACAGTGGGGGTATAAGCAAGTAAACTTCCGATGAATTTAAACAAGCAGCGGCTCAACTCCAGCATTGGACACAGTATTTCTGAAGGATCATGATATGTCTATCTTTCAAGCAATTGATGACCAAAACCGCAGAAGGAGATGAACAACACAGATGGCTTAATGAGAAGAGGAAGTCTCCATATTCAGAATCGAGCCCAGGGCTCTTTGAAATGGAAGCAGTGGAACATGAAGAGTCTAGCACAGTGGAATGCAGAGAGTCAGGCAAGCTGGGTATTCGAAGGGTCTTTCAGTTAGATATGTTGAGAATATATGGTATTCGTGGAATGTGAATCATTGTACAGATCAACGTTCGTCCGTAACCGTTTCTGTAATGAACGGAGAGAATGAGAACCGACTGAAATTTATATATATATATATTATAGCAAGCATAAATGTGGGTGAGCTGTTTTAGAGGAGAGTAATGGTGTGCAGAGAGGGCAGAGCAACAGAGCAGAGGACCTGAAGAATGTGCTGAACAGTTGAACAAAACAAAGGAGCAGAGAGCTGATGTTGAACAGAGCAGAGTGGTTTGGTAAGCAGAGACATATATGTATTGTTGCATTTTGATTCTATTGGAAATTCTAGCAAATAAGGGAGGTAGGGAGGTGCTAGGGGAGACTTTATGTCTCTGTCTGCAAGTGGGTGCTTGTAGTAATTGAATATTGGTGTCTTCACCCAGTTGGTGTTGGGTCACAGTGAGAGTTGATGCTCTCAGCAAGTTGGTGCTTGCATTTAGAGGTTCCAGCCTCTTTGAGTCGGTGCTCAAATAAGAAGTGATGTACAGCCATTGAAGCCTTTGACATCATAAGAAGAAGAGGTTTTTCCCTTATGGGTTTCCTCATGAAATATCTGTGTATCATATATGTGATTAAATGTTGTGTTTTATGTTATCTTCTCTTATGTTTATAACTCTGAATTCATAGCAAAGATTGACTGCCATAAAGGTTATTGATTCTAAGTTAAAATAA
The DNA here is from genome assembly GCA_001517045.1 of Pseudotsuga menziesii. NCBI lineage: Eukaryota > Viridiplantae > Streptophyta > Pinopsida > Pinales > Pinaceae > Pseudotsuga > Pseudotsuga menziesii. Next base: position 1,547,331 of record LPNX011057995.1, on the reverse strand, counting down.
GTATATTGGTAACAAATATTAACTAACTGATTCACCCCCCCCTCTCAGTTAGTTTATACATGTAACAATTGGTATCAGAGCAGCGTTCCTTTTGGTTAAGGTAGATCCTGGAGAGTTAAAATGGCTAGTCAAGATGGATCAATAAACAAAGCACCCATATTTGATGGTAAAAAAATTTCTTTCTGGAAGGTTAGGATGAGAACATACTTAATGTCCCTAGGTGCTGATGTTTGGGAAGTAGTAGAGACTGGGTATGCAAAACCTGTTTTGCTAGCATCCAAAGATGATAAGCTAGAGTTTACTTTCAATGCAAAAGCAATGAATGCTATTCTGAGTGGTCTTGATGAAACTGAATTTGTAAAAGTAATGAATCTTGATTCTGCCAAAGAAATGTGGGATAAGCTTATTAGCAGCTATGAAGGAAATGAGAAAGTTAAAGATGCCAAGTTGCAGACTCATAGGCTAAGATTTGAACAACTGAAAATGAAAGAAGATGAAAGTATTAGTAATTTTTTCCTGAGAGTTGATGAGTTAGTAAATGCTACGATAGCTCTTGGTGAAAAAATAAGTGATGATGATACCTTCCTTGTTCATAAAATCCTAAGATCTCTGCCTGACAGATTCAACCCTAAAGTCTTAGCTATAGAAGAAATGAGTGATCTTAAAACATTATCTCATGACCAATTACTAGGAATTCTGACAGCCTATGAAATGAGGATTAGTAAAGACCAAAACACATCTAGAGAAGCCTCTTTTAAAGCTGAAAAGAGTACCAAGGCAGATGTGGATGAAATAGAAGAAAATTTTGTGAGAAGACTGAAAATGGGGTCAGGGAAATACAAAGGCAAAATGCCTTTCAAATGTTTTAACTGTGGTAAAACGGGACACTTTGCTGCTAAATTCCCTCATATGAGGAAAGAGCAGAGTTTTGTAGATGAAGAGAAATTTCTAAAGAAGAGGCACAG
>LPNX011057995.1:1517506-1540625 GCA_001517045.1 Pseudotsuga menziesii | reverse complement strand
TCTAGCAAATAAGGGAGGTAGGGAGGTGCTAGGGGAGACTTTATGTCTCTGTCTGCAAGTGGGTGCTTGTAGTAATTGAATATTGGTGTCTTCACCCAGTTGTTGCTAGGTCACAGTGAGAGTTGATGCTCTCAGCAAGTTGGTGCTTGCATTAGAGGTTGCAGCCTCTTTGAGTCGGTGCTCAAATAAGAAGTGATGTACAGCCATTGAAGCCTTTGACATCATAAGAAGAAGAGGTTTTTCCCTTATGGATTTCCTCGTGAAATATCTGTGTATCATATATGTGATTAAATGTTGTGATTGAATGTTGTGTTTTATGTTATCTTCTCTTATGTTTATAACTCTGAATTCATAGCAAATATTGACTTCCATAAAGGTTATTGATTCTAAGTTAAAAGAAGTATATTGGTAACAAATATTAACTAACTGATTCACCCCCCCCCCTCTCAGTTAGTTTATACCTGTAACAGACAGTGACTCACAAAGGTACATCGAACCTACAAAATATAGAAAGGGAGAAGAGGCAAAGAATAAGGGAAGAGATACAAGAGAAAATTATAGTGCTCCAAAGAAGAATAGTTTCCAGGGTGACAGACCATGAGGAAAATCCACCGTAGTCTGGTCATGACCGACAAGAGGTAGGCATGGATGAAGAGGTGTCACCAATGGAAGAAGATTTGTGGATATAGAAAAGAGAAGCTCTCCAAGTGGAAATACCCCAAGAGACATGACCTCTATCTCGGATAAATCCGAGTACCCGAATGTAGGCCATTATTGAGGAGGAACTAAGACTAAGAGCAAGTGAGTTTGATATATGGAGCCGACTAGATGAAAAAGTAAATGATGACAATAATTTAGTGATCCGTCAACCAGAGGAAGGAAATTGGGTAACAATTCAAGCATACCCGTCCAACCGAAGTATCCATTTACTCTACCTTGGACATGAAGGATCCCCCCCCTGCCAAATACAGCTTTACAAAACATAGACTAGTCAGATTCACAAGCACAACAGTGCAGTTGGACATCGACAGAAGAAGTTGAAACTGAACGAAAAGTTGTTGAAATAGAACCGACAAAAAAAATATCCAACAGAAACAAAAGCTCTATCAAGACTAGCTACGGACAGAGAGATACACGAAATATTCCACTACTCCCACCACCACCCCCACCACTGCCACCTCTCGAAGGAGAGACTGACGTCGACATGGGGCATGGTTCAGCACACATCCCCCTCTATAAGGGAAATGAAGACCCCAACCGACATTGATTCTTCTGCAATTTGACATGGGAGACCAATCAAGTTACAAATGAAGATAGACAAATGGTGCATTTCACAGGTGCACTACGAAAAAGAGAATTAACTTGGTATATGGCCTATACTGAAAGAACACCTAATGCATATAAAGAAGATATCAAGCAGCAATTTCTGTCCTTCTTCAAGCAGCAAAAAAACTCAAGTATACAGTTCAAAAACCAATAGAAACCATCCAAGACTATGATAAAAGATGGAAAGATATCTTGATCCAAATAGACTATGTTATTGATGAACAATTATTGATTCAATGGTTTCTTGTAGGACTCTCCCAAAACATCCGACAACATATAAGTCTAGAGACATTCAAAACGTATGAAGAAGCACTAACAAAATCTCTACTGGTTGAGATGGATGAGAACTACCAAAAATACCCTACTGTTGATGCACAAATAGAAGAACAGTTGAAAATCATGCATAAATACTTAAGAGAACTAAACCTCAAAGGTCAGAAGATCTGGTGCACAAAATGCTCTACAGCCAGCCATACTAAGGATAATTTTCAACAGGATGTCAGCCGATAAGACATCCATTTTGTTCAGACAAAATGTTTTTGTGATATCTCTCAGGAGCATGGAGATCATACAATGAAGGATTTACCATACAACATGAAGAATGGAAAAGCTTCTTGGTGTGCGATCTGTGAAGTTAAGAGTCATGTGACAGCTGATTTCCATTTGAACCTAAAAAATGAACAAAATTATCAAGCAGTCTACCAAACAAACGTCATGGCCTAGAACAATGACAATACCTAAAATGAACAAAACATGCCAAAAAATCGACAATATGAAGGTTTTATATAGGAACATAGGTTCGACAACTGTCGTGGATGATTTGGAGGTCGAGGACAATTCTATGGAAATCATGACAATCGACCACGACGACCGATCCAATGTTTTACATGCTATAAAGAAGGACACTGGTATGTGGACTATCTATATAAAGACAGAACCGAACTAAAATTTTGTACTAGTTGTGGTGTGGGCGACCACTCATTGGAATATTGTCCCACCATACTTGGAAAAATTAATAAAAAGAAAAATGTTAATGTCTTGTCTTGTGTTTAAAAAAGTGATATAGTTCGCACAAAGAATATACACATAGTAACTAGACAAGGAATGAAAATTGAAGATGACAATCCAAGAATAAGAAAAATTAAAGATAAAAATGAATATCCTAACTCTACAAAGCAAAAACAATTGTACAATGATGCATCAAACATGTTTCGAGAATTTTCTAGACAAGAAGATGTCGATGACAATTTGCAGAAAACACTTCACGAACTATTGAACTTAATACATAAAGATAAGTCGGTGGAAAAATTCATTGACCTACTATACAATATTAAAAAAAATGATACAGATAAATAGACTAAGAGCATATGAAGCTTAAACAAAAAAGTTAAGAATGATGTCGATCTTGAAATAGAAGGATACCACGTTCGACAAGTCATGCTCGACTTTGGATCCCAAGTGAACATCATGACGAGGAATACATGGGAATAGTTGGGTAGGCCTTGATTGAATGAATCAGGAATATATTTAAAGCTAGCTGACCAAGGACTAATCGAACCCATTGGGGTTTGGAGAAATGTCAATACAATGATAAAAGGAATTTCGACAAAATTCGATTTTGAAATCATCGACCCTAAGGAATGATCCAACTCCTTTCCAGCCTTGGTAGGACACCCGTGGGGAAGAAAGATGAAGGAATCTATCTCTTTGGACAAGGAAAGAATAAAATTAAAAGGGAATGAACAAAAAGTTATTGTTACCATTTTTCCTTCACAAGGAGAACGCTGGACTGAACCCATAGATGAGGAAGTTGATGTTTGAAAAATCTATCAGATTCAAAATGATGAAGATTATACTGAACCTAACAATTATGTTGAACTTAATCTAGGAAATCATGACTCAGTTGGATATAAATCAAATTTAGAACTCTATGATTGGGAAATAAAAAATTATGAAACACAAGCAAGAGGTTGTTTGACTATTCAGGATATCCAGAAGAAACCAACTTGACAATGTCTCTCTGTATCGGTTATTCCTATAAGATTTGAAAAGAAAATAAAGGAATACCCCTCTTTGACACCAATAAAGGTAGATAATAAACAAAATATTCGGTATAAAGAGAGAGAGCCACCAGTTCTCCATGTAGAACAAGTCTCTAAGAACCTAGGTGAACATGGCTGACTCCAAATCCTGGTAGAAACATTTATAGGAAAAGTTTCTCGATGGTGGGACACCCATTAGTCGAGACTACAAACATGTTCAATAGCTTCGAATTTCTTCATAGAAAGGTTTGGAGGTAGGAAGTTAACTAAACATACACAAATACCTATGTTCACAGAAGGACAAGATCAAGAAAACCACATAAGAACATGTGAAAAAGAATGGAGAATACTTGGTTACAAAGACGAACGTATATGGCCACACCTATTTCCCATGAAATTAGATGATTTACCAACTAAATGGTATAAAACGGAAGAAGCACGAGGTGAAACATTCCTATGGAATGAACTTAGAGAAAATTTTATTAAAGACTTTAACTTTATACCAGAAGATGAAAAACTAGTCAAAGCTACGAAACAAATAAAAAAAATTGTAGAGTCGACTACTAACAAATCAACACAGAACAGCTGACCAAGTGCAGCATGTCATAACATTCGATCAAATGAAATACCATAGTCAATGAGACTCCAATTAGAAAATGAACATACATATGAGAAAAACTTTCAGTGGAAATATAATCACCCAGAGACGATCAAACTAGTCAGAATGATACTAAAAATCGAATCAACCGACAAAGACGATACCCACCAGATGACGCCAGCAGACTTTCCAGCAACATTTTCATAGTTCAAAGAAGGTAATCAACAAATTAACAAAATCAAGGCTCTATAATGGATGGACGCAAAAGTCAAAACCATAGAAATCAACATATCTAATGATAACATACCAAAAATGGAAAAAATCAGTGATTATTGGAGCTAAGAGCAAACAATAGAAATCATCAACTTGTTGAAATAATTTCAGGATGTCTTTGCTCGGGACTACAAAGACCTAAAAGGGTTAGTAAAAGAAATGGGTGAGATGAAGATAGACATTAAACTTGAAGCTAGACCCTACAAGTTGGCTCACAAATACAAATAAATAGTTAAAAAGGAGATCAACAATATGCTCACAGCTGGACTTATTTACCCCATTGACCAGTCGGAATGGGAAATCCCAATGGTCATCCAACTGAAAAAGCACGACCTGACAAAGTTAATATTCTGTGTTGACTTCCAAGAATTAAATAAAGTCACTTTAACAGACCCATTTCCAACCCCTTATGCTGATGAAATCCTAAATGAAGTCGCAGGTCACAAATGTTACTCATTTGCAGATGGGTTTTCAAGATACAACCAAGTACCAATAGCCAAAGAAGACCAAAAAAATACCACATTCATTTATGAATTTGGATCATTTTCTTACAGAGTGATACCATTCGGTCTCAAGAATGCACTTGCAATATTTTCAAGAATAGTTGTCAAAACATTTCAAGAATACATTTATAAAATTATGGCAGTATACTTTGATGACTGGACAATCTATTCCATGCTGAAATACCATTGTGAATGGTTAAGACTCATGTTGGAATGATGTCGACAAATTTAGCTATCTCTCAATATAATAAAATGTATCTTCTTAAATCCTATAGGAATTTTACTAGGGCACATTGTCTGTAAGGAAGGTATCAAAGTATATTTTCAAAAATAAAAATAATCCTCGACTTAAAACCACCAGTGAATCCAAAATAGGTCAGAGTATTGTTGGTTCATATAGGATATTATAGAAAACTCATTCAACACTACTAAGATATGACATACCCACTAGAAGAACTGTTAGAGAATATCAGGAGTTCGACTGGATAGAAGAATGTGATACATCATTGGACACATTGAAAAGAAAATTAGTTGAAGCACCCATCCTTAGATTCCCAAATTGGTTGATCAAATTCCATGTACATATTGATGCTTCATGCCTAGCAACATGTGCGATTTTGACACAACTTGGTGAATATGGAATGGACTATCCAATCATTTACAACAATAGAAAATTAAATAAGGTAGAATGTAACTACTCAACAACAGAAAGGGAGGCATTAGGGATGGTCTTTTCACTCCAAAAGTATCGACACTACCTATTGGTTAACCCTTTCATATTCTACACTAATCATCAAGCACCTAAATATCTGGTAAAAAAACCTCTACAGCATCGAAGAATCTGCTGATGGTTGTTACTATTCCAAGAATTCGAATTCAAAGTTGTTGTTCGACTAGGAAGACTAAATGTTGGGCCCAACCACTTCTCGAGAATCGATACGAGGGAGGAACCGACAGGAGTCAAAGATGATTTGTTGGATGCACACCTATTCTGAATAGAAGTTGTTCTTGTAGAATTGGAGGAAATAGCACAATTTCTTATAGAATGGGAAAGCACATGAAGGCATGAACTCTAAGAAAAAACAATTTCTAGCCATGAAAGCTGCACCATATAGTCTAATCAATGGATTTCTGTAAAAAATGGGTTTGGACGAAGTACTATGTCGATGTGTTTTATAACATGAATGAGAAGACATTACGCATGAAGCACATCATGGAACAGTAGGAGGACATTTTCAGTCGGATACAACTACCAAGAAAATCCAACAATCAGGACTATGGTGGCCGACACTGCATAAATACTGTAAGAATGTCTAGGTCGACCTTTACCTGGCATAGAGATGCCCTTGATATCCGTAAATCCAAGCCTAACATTCAAAATATGGGCTATTGACTTTATAGGTCCATTTCCAGTACCATAAAAAATAACAGGTGCAAGGTACATCATAACATCAGTAGAATATGTAACTAAATCGGCAGAAGCAGAACCTATCGAAACCTGATCTAGTGACATAGCTTCTAAATTCATTTATGAAAATATCATTACTAGGTTTGGCTACCCACTGACCCTAATTAGTGATCAAGGTTCACACTTCATAAATCAAACCATTGCAGCACTAATAGAACAGTTCAAAATCAAGCACCATCGAAGCACAACCTATCACCCTTAGTCGAATGGGGTGATAGAGGCATTCAACAAAACACTAACAAAAGGTCTAACAAAAATATGCAACGTCAACAAATATGTATGGGACGAGAAAATACCTATAGTACTATGGGCATACAAAATAACATATAAACGATCGACAGACCAAACACCTTTTCGATTAGTCTATGGCCAAGAAGCAGTCGTTCCATTACAATTCTGACAACAGACACTAGTAATAGCTGACATCTTACACATCAATGTCAAGGAAGCAAGGAAGGACCGACTAACGCAATTAGCCAAACTAGAAGAGCAGGTGCTATAATTACTGTACAACACTAGGAAATTCAGAAACAACAACAGAAGGCTTGGCATGACCAAAACATTAAAAAAAAACTTGTCACTCAAAAATCTTGCACTACTGTACAACATTCAAGTGAAAGGAAAACCAAAGAAACTCCACACAAAGTGTATGGGACCCTATATTTTCAAAGAAATCAATGCCAATGGGCTAGTTCGACTGAGAAAATTACAGGGCACAGTATTTCAAAAAATGGTAAAGGGTGCTCGACTAAAGTGGTACCAAAACTGAGAAATTTGAAAAAAAAAATCAAAATAAAAAAAAATCAAAATCAAAAGAGAAGAAATTTTATAACTATTAATAAAAACTATAAAAACAAGAAAAAACAAAAACCTAACTCCAAAAGAATAAAAAAAACAAAATGATAGGAAATCTCGACAGACGTAGTAGACTGCCATTCGACAATAATCGACACGATCACCATTGACATACCGCACATCGACCATATCATCGACATCGACGAGAGGATCAAAAATTCCAATCAACCCATTATGAATACGGTCAGAAGGAGTGCCAATGCTAGAATGCATTAAACCAACCTTCAATAGAGTGTCCTTTACCATCAAATCCACCATTAATGACACCATCGAAAAGATCACCGTCCGCTCCACTTATAAATACTACGTCAGATGAAGACTTCATACTATTTTACCAAGAGCTAGAACGCCAGAATTACTAGATATCCTAGAGAAAATTAACTGCAAGAAATTTGAGCTAAAAACCGACAACATGGCCCCAAAGCAAAAGAGTTGTAATCCATTGTAATTCCACTGGTGAAACAGTTGGAGAACACTAAAAAATAAAAATTACAGGAAACTTCATGGGCATGACACTGGGAAAAAAATCAAACAATGGGATTACGGGGGTAAATCAAGGAGGACAGAAGAGGGGGAGAAAATAAACCATAGCACTATCTTGAACTACATGAATGCACCCCTCATGGTGAGTTTCAGAGGGATGAAAGAGAATATTGTTAAATTTATCATCAATCAATACCACAACAGGAAGTTCTACTTTGATATACCAGTGGAAATATCAGCCGAGACCATCTACAAACTAACCATACTTTCAAACAAAGGCGACCCTATTCCCGTGGGTATCAAATAAGGATTGGTGGAAAGACTAAGAGGAACACCGACGGGGAAAAACTATGAAGCATTGATTGTTGGCCATATTAAATCCTATACACCCAAAGTAGTGGCCAAAATCATGTCCACGGGCTTGACCGCCGCAGGATGAGGATGTGATTTAAAACTTGAAATGCTGGAAGTTGTCGATTGCATAGCCGAATCAGGGAAAATATACTATATGGATCAATACATGGCTGACATACTCAAATATATTTGTGTAAAGTGCCAGGAATCAGGGGAAATAATTTGATTCCCATCACTATTAATATGGATAACTATGTATCACCTATGTCCAGTCGGGCATAAATATTTCCTTGAACCGACAAGGTTCCACATGTGGTGTTTTAAGCCATTCTCAATGGGTGGAACTCAACATGAGCTGGAAGAGGGTAAATTATTCTTGGAGAACCGGTTTCAAAATCTAACAGTACAAACAGCCAGATGGAGGGTGCCTCAAAACATCTGAAGAAGTCTACCACCATCAGCACACATCCAGTTGGAACTCGACCACACAACAGTATGGAATTCGCAAGATTCCACAAAAAACATAGAACCTCTTGACTATTATCCAACAGTTGAGGAAATTGTCGATGAACTAGCCCAACAATCCAAAACTAAGATAACCATACCAATGGGCGTAAAAGAGATTAAATTCTCTATTTTCGAACCACTGACCGACCAAGAGAAGGAGGAAGATTATGAATTTTTCCTTCACATCAATACCTTCACTTCAGGAGACAATCTGACAGAAGAGAAAAATGGTCTTTAGATTGAAAATGCACTGACAGAAAAAAAATCCATGTTGTCGACAGAAAAAAAACACCATGGTCTAGACTCAACAGCAGGAGGAAGAAACAGAGACAGAGAAACCAGAATATTAGCTGGCGAAGAAAAACATCCAACAAATAGCTGTAGAAATTGCCAAATTTCAGAAACGTCCAAAGAGTGCAACAAAATAAAAAGGGAAGTGCAAGCTTATCCTCCAAGAAAACTCAGAGGATGAGGACGAATTACATGCAAGGGAAACTGACATCTTGATAGATGCTTCCAAAAACAAAGTCTCTATCGAGGAATAGTTCAAATGTTTTGTCGAAGAAGAGACAAGGCAAGCCAAAGCTAAAAAGGTAAAACTTACAAGCCCTCCTACAGTAGAAACCATTGATTTAGCTTCAACTCCACCACCCCCATCCCCAACCCAAATAATACAGGAAGACATACTAGTGTCGACCAACATCAGTCCGGCTGACTTGTGATAAAGCGCAATGTCGAAAACACTCAAGGAGAAAGTCAACAAAGATGTTGACCTCCAACAGTTCATCAATAAGTTACCTGACGTATTTCTCAAAGCCCATCAGATCACCACCACTCATAAACTCGTCAAGTTGATCTCTTCCCGATAGAGCCTCACCATACAAACCACCCAACCCTCACCTCCTCCGAAAGTTGTGGGAGTCATTCAATTGACATTTCTTAGAAATTTTGATAAATCATCCCAAGTTGTCGTAGCACAAACCTCATCTTTCATACCAATCTTCACATGATCCAATGAACCAATTGGAGACCTAGAGGACGATGATCATGGTGAAGCACTAGAAATAGACCAAAACATCGATAACCTATTTGACTCCATCGAATCTGATGACCCCATTGACCAACAACTAGAAGTCAAAAATCCTACATCGACAGAAGGCATCCCAACTAGCCCAGTGACCCCAGCTCACTCATCATCCCCATCACCACCACCAACTTCAAAACCTCCGCCAAGTCCAGAACCACCATTGGAAGCAAAGACAAACACAAGTCCCACCCATGTAAGTCAGCAAGATAACCCCACTATAGAAGAAGTCCAGTTGACGAAGAACCCGCCGACTGAAGAGAATCAAGCACAGTAGCAACAACCAACATCAGTGCCATCAAGATTAGTAGTGGTCCATCATTCCAAACATAAGAGCAAAAGAAAATATAAGAAGAAAAAAGAACAACAAAATACACAACAGATACCAACGGTATCCACCTTCATCAACTAGGGTCGACTACTACAGTCGACACACTAAAACTTAGATATGGAGAATTGGGTTGGCTATTAGGAGCACTCACTCAGGAAGCTACAATGATAATTCAAATCCAAAAAGAACAAAGAGAAAAAATGAAAGAAGAACAAGTCGAATTCTCGATCAAATGCAGGAATTTGACTCACACAGTTGCACCAGAAGCAAATGAAACCGACACCAACAAACCACTAGAGAGAGCTTACCAGTTGCTAGAAAATTTTGTGTTGAAACTTTAGGTACAACTATAGGCCAAGAAAGAAGAGAGAAAAGAAGAAACATCTGTATTATTAGGACAACAGTACACAACATTCTTAGAAGCACATAAGGTACTGCAAGAACATCTGGAAGAGTCAATCACTACAGAAGAAGTGTTGCACAACTGGTATACCCACTATGGTCAGGTGTTTCAGCAAGCTCGAGAAACCCACTAACATATCAAGACACTAGAGAATAAACAGGGTCTTGATGAAGCAATGAGGAGCACAATACAAGAGCAGCTTGTATTGGAAACAATGAAGCTAGAGAAGCTAGAGAAACAAGCTCATGAGTGGGTGAACCAGGCTCTTCCAAACATCGACAAACTGGACACAATCTCTCCACAAATGCAAAGGTTGATGGACACAACAGATGAAAAAGCCCAATTTTGGGGGCCCGACATGAGTAATATTTTATATCTTTCAATTCAGGAGAAAATGTCGACCCTGTCCAGCATCACAACCTTGACTATAGATATCCAGAGAGCTCTCCATGGTTGGGCAGAATTTCAGCACCAACTGGTCATTACAACAGAAGCCATAGTCGAAGTATGTGTACATAAAAGACGATCTATTAGAATTCACAACCCATGAAGATAGAAAAAAGAGAAGAAAGCTACTAAATATAGAGTTTTTTTACCTCCCTTGTTTCTTCAGGATGAAGAAATATTTTGTTCCTGGGAGAGATGTTGGAGGAGCTAGTCAATTAGTCGACTAATCAGAGATTAGGTCGGCCTCCAAAAGTCGTGTCGGTTGACCGAACTAAAGTAGTTATTCCTAAATGTTTTGTAAATTATATATATTAGGTTGTTGAGCCAAATAAGCACTTGGTTCAATTATGTGTATGTATGGACCCTCATGTGATTAACTAATATAATATGTTATTCTATCACTTGTTCTTGTCTCTTGTATCTGTTGGCTATATGAATCTATGTGTGTATTATTGGTAACCTTCTGTGATCTGTGTGATTACAATAGGTTTCCACGTAAAATTTGGTGTTCTGTGTTTCATGCTATGATTCTTATGTGATGATGATATAATGATGATAATAATGTTGATGGCGATATAATGATAATGTGATAATGCATATTATTGAATAAGTTGTTGATTGTTAAAAGTAAAAAGTAATAAAAGTTGTGCACACTGATTCAGCCCCCCTCTCAGTGTACTCGGTGTGTCCAACATTGGAAAATAATATAATTAGGAATTCATACACTATATTAAGGTTATGGGTCTCAATAATACTCCACACTATAATAATGGTTCATGGGTTCCATAATCACTCCACAATGTAAAGTGTTCAATTTTAATAGATTTTTGGTTTGTGAAGATTTGGGTCCCCACATCTCTGTTGGATCATTAAGGGATGAGATAAAAGTGGAGTCCCCATTTTCCTTGAATCTAGTTAGTGTATTTGTGTTTCACTAACACCTCTAGTTGTGAGTGACCCAAAATTTCTTTTGAAATGTATAATTAAATCCCTCCTCTCCTCATTCATGCATTTGTTCATTTGAGGGTCTAGGATTTGAGAGACTCAAGCTCTGTTATATGGTATTCTATTACACTACCCAAGTAATCTGCAGAATCAAAAGTTGAGTCTTTCTAGAAATANTATATATATATATATATTGATAAAAATAGCCTTCATTTTTTCCTATATGTTATGGATATTTTCCCATTTATTATAGTTACAAAATTCGGGGGTGTTCTTAAAATTATCACTAACAACGTTCCCAAAATTGTACCAGTTGAGGAAGTTGACCAAAGAAAATATGAATGCAATGCAAGGGATAGGAATGCAATACTATGCGGTTTATAAAATTCAGAGTTGACCAAATTTATGCAATGCACATTAGCTAAAGAAGTTTGGGATAAGATTAAAAACATCTATGAAGGAGATCAAAAGGTTAAGAAGGAAAAGTTGCAAACATATTCAGGATAGTTTGAAACTCTAAATATGGAGGAAGAAGAAAACGTTGCATCCTATCTTCTCTGTGTTGATGAGATTGTCAATGCTATCAAACGTATTGGAGTACAAATTGTAGAAGAAGTAGTTGTACAAAGGAATTGAGAACTCTACCAACAAGATTTGACTCTAAAGTGCCAGTCCTAGAAGATAGAATTGATTTGGATAAATTAACAAAGGACAAAATTCATGGGGTTCTTACTGCATACGAAATGAGGACTGAAAAGGGGAATCCTTCTAGAAAAGAAGCAACTTTCAAAGCCACCAAGAAAACAAAATGCAAAAAGCACGAGCAAAATAAGAACTCATATGATGAATTAGACAAAGAGGAAGCAAAATTTGTGAAGAAATTAAACATGGATTGTGGAAAATACATAGTTAAGATACCTTTCAAATTCTTTGAATGTGGTAAATTAGGTCACTTTGATTCCAAATTTCCTTACAAAAAAAGTAGTGATAGTGATAGTGAAGAAGACTTCAATCACAAAGAAAAAAGGAAGACACACCAACAAAGAAAGTATGAAGAAAAGAAGAAGTTATTTAAACATAAAAGGAGTCTGTATTCCAATGAGGACAATAGTTCATATGACGAAGATAACAATCCAAGAGAAGTGTTGATTATGGTAATTGAAGAAGACCTGAAAAATGAGGACTCAGAAGATGAAGAAATGGCTGAAGTAGATTTTGAATGAGAGCTTATTAGTTCCTTGGATGAAGTGAATAAATCAAGAAATAAGAACAAATATCTATGTGAACAACTATCAAAGTGTGAAGAGAAATTCAAGGAAACAAAAAAAATGGAGGTGGGCATAACATAACAGTTGAAATAAAAGGAAAAGTGTGAGAAGTTAGAGGCTGAAATTACTTCCTTAAATAGGAAATTGTAGACAACCAACATATAGATGACTTTTCAAAAAAAATTAGGAACATCTAAAGCTCTAGATAGAATTATTAAAAATTAGAGACAATCATCTAAGAAGCTAGGACTAGGTTCTGAAGGCTCAAACTCAACAAATTCAACCTATGAAGCAGGAGCAAGAAGTTTTGCATATGTTCTCAAATCCTCTACTCCAAGTAAAGATCACAAGTTTGGGTGAAAAGACATGAAGCCATACCATATGAAGACTGCCACTGCACAAGCTGGAAGCACTCACTTCACAAGATATCAAACTTGTTTATTAGAAAATAGCTATTTTTGTAACAATTTTGGTCATAAGGCAGTAAATTGCAAAGCGCCTACAAAAGAAAATGTTTAGAAGAATAATATTTACTATAAAGATAATTTCATAAAGAATGGTATCAAAAGGCCAACTAAAAATTTAAAAGAAAATATCAATTCCTTTAGCCCCTTGAATTCAGATAGTGAATGCTATAAATATTGCAATTATGGTCATGAACCTCGGGACTATGAAAGTCAAATATTATTTGCACAACCTGTTGAAATCGAAAACATCCTCGGTAAAAGGGTAGACCAACAAAATAAATAAGGATGTATATTGGATTTACATGTGCAAAGTAAAATAGGGAAATGGTATATTGATAGTGGATGCTCCAAACACATGACAGGAAATGAAGAAAACATTCTGAAATTTAAAGAAGAGAAGGGAAGCAATATTTATTTTGGAGATAATGATTCTGCTGAGATTCTTGGAAAGAGCATAGTAAGACTTGGTGATAAGAAAGCCAAAGCAGAGAATGTCTTAATCATTGAAAACATGAAGCACAATATTCTCAGTGTAATCCAAACGTGTGATCAAGGAAATACTCTCATCTTTGATTCAAAAAAATGTAAAATAAGGAGGGGTATAATAATATTCGTAGCAATGACATCAAGAACCCCAAATAATGTTTACAGATTAGATGAACGAAAAGAAGAAAGATGTTGCATGGGGAAAATAGATGAAATATGGCTTTGGCATAGAAGAATGGGATATACAAATTTTGAAAATCTTTTCAAAATTAGAAAATAGCGAGTTGTGAGAGACATTCCAAAAATTACTAATCCCTTATGTTTGGAATAATTTCCTACATGGAAAGAAAACAAGAGTGAGTTTTAAATAAAAATAATATTCTATGACAAAACCATTGGAGCTATTGCATACTAATTTTTATGGTCCCATGAGAACCAAAGGTCTAAATGGTTAATCATATTTCCTTCTCTTCATTGATGATCATACCATAATGACATGGGCCTTTTTCCTTAAGAAAATATCAGATACATTTGAATGTTTCAAAATATTCAAAAAAGTAGTTGAAAATGAAATTGATTTGAATATTAAGTGTCTAAGATTAGATAATGTAGGTGTGTACAAGTCAAATGAATTTGAGTATTTCTAGGAAAATGTGGAATTAGAATATATTTTTCAGCATCTAGGACCCCACAACAAAATGGAGTAGTAGAAAGAAAAAATTGGATGGTACAGGAGATGGCCAGAACAATTTGGACCCAATCTATTCATAATGCTATTCATATTTTTTTAAAGGACAAATAAAAACCGATAGCATCATGACTCCTTATGAAATATGGAAAGGCGATCCAACAACCTTTTAACATTTTAGGATGTTTGGGAGTGAGTGTTATATCAAAAGAAATGATGAAAACCTGGAAAAATTTGAGTCCATATATGATGAAGGAATTTTTCTTGCATATGCCATAGGAAGTAAGGTGTACAAGTGCTACAACCTAATACTAAATAAGATGGTGGAAATTCTATATGTAAAGGTATATGAATCATTCACACATAGAATAATAGAGGATGATAATGAGCATCCAGTATTTGAACAATCATCAGAAGACCTACTACAACAGGAGGAGCCAAATGAACAACAACAACAAGCATATCAAAAATAACCAAAAGAAGAAAGAAGACATGATACAAAGGGTCCTTCCATATAGGTTCAAAAGAAACATTATGAGTATTTTATTATCGAAAATAAGAATGTTTTTGTAGAAACAAGAAGGAATTACTTAAAAAATATTGTTGAAGAAGCAAATTTCTTTATCTTGTCCAAAGTATAACCGAATAATTTTGATGAAGCAAGGACTGATATACACTAGATTAAATCCACGAAAGAAGAATTAAATTAGATTGAGAAAAATCAGACATGGGAACCTATTCCAAGACCCAAAGACAAAAAATATTATTGGAACTAAATGGGTTTTCAGAAACAAACTAAATGAGGATGAAAATGTGGTTAGGAATAAAGAAATGTCGGTGTGCAAGGGGTATGCACGGGTTGAAGAAATACATTTTGAAGAAATATTTTCCCTTATAGCATGGAGAGAATCAATCAGGATGTTCTTGGCCTATAATTTCTCCAAAAACATCATTGTTTATCAAATGGATGTAAAATTAACATTTTTAAATGGAGAATTAGAATAACAAGTGTATATAGAATATCCAAAAGTTTTATCTCTCTAAGATAATAAGGACTATGTTTGTAGATTTATGTGAGGAATTCAAACCACCAAGTGAGTAATTTGAACCATAAGAGAATCTAGGAGTGTTAGTGAAGCTCACAAATCAAATTTGGGTGCAAGAATCAGCAAAAACCATCAAATTAAAGATAAATTACACACACAATGTGAAAAAAAACAAGATAATTTTGGACTGCCTTGTTAAATTTTCATATGCTTAACTAAGACATCAGTATTTCATTTCATTTTCATAACAAAAGCATATAAACAGGATCACTGAAAGATAGACAAGCACAACCATACAAAAGGAACACAAAGATTTATCCTGGAAAAACCCTAAAGGGAAAAACCCAGCAAAAGCTTCCTCAATATAGATGTCCCCAAAAAGATAAAAGATAAACCAGCAAGGAGATCAAAGCCTGATCCTCCTCCTTCTCCAGATACTTCTCTTCTCCACTAATGCGCTACACAAGTGAGAGTGTGTGTGTCTCTAATGAGCACCACACCTCTATTTATATTCATCCATTCACTTGAATTAACTCATCCGACATGTAGGCTCGAGTTAATCATGTAGGCTCGAGTTACACATGTAGGCTCAAGTAACCACACTGGGGTGCTAATGACCCACCTTTACAAATAGAGGGGAAAACCTCATGACTCTTATTAGTTCTTCCGATTAGAAGCATCGGGGTACAAGATAATACAAGTGGTTCTCCCGGTAGGACCATCGGGGACCACAAAAGATACATATAGAATATTCTTCGAAGTTACAATATTTCAACACTCCCCCTTAACGAGAAGGGTATTCTACAACAACATCAACAACAACAATAGTAGGAGAGGACATCATCAACATCATCAGGGTAACACATCTATAAATCATTGGAAGCTTTTCAACATCATATAGTCTTCGTCTTCAATATTTGACGACAGCAACTCTTTAATCAACATTAGCATCCTTTGACCTTTTGATCAGCAACATCTTCAACACTTTGATCTTTCGATCAGCAACATCTTCAGCACTTAGACCTTTCGATCAGCAGCAACATATTCAGCACTTTGACATTTCGATCAGCAACATCTTTGACACTTTGACCTTTCGATCAGCAACATCTTCAACACTTTGACCTTTCGATCAGCAGCAACATCTTCAGCACTTTGACCTTTCGATCATTACCAATATCTTCAGCATTTTGATCAGCAATATCTTCAACACTTTGACCTTTCTATCAGCAACATCATCTTCATCACTTTGACTTTCGAACAGAATCATCATCATCATATTCTGATCTTTTGATCAGTATGTCATCATCATCACATACTGATCATCATCATTGTCACACTCTGATCTTTTGATCAGAAACATCGTCATCATCAAAACATCATTATTATCAAAACATCAACATCATCAAAACATCAACATCATCATCATCAAAACATCAACATCATCAAACATCAACATCATCATCATCAACATGATCCTTCCTTCTGGAATTACGAGATCAACATGTCTGTGGTACTCAAACGATCCTTCCTGTCGGAATTACGGGATTTAGGTCTTTACGAAGTTACTAATGATCCTTCCTTTCAGAATTACGGGATCAACACATATGTGGAGCTCATATGATCCTTCCTTTCGGAATTAAGGGATCAAGTCTTTATGGAGAAACTAACGATCCTTCCTTTCGGAATTACAGGATTTAGGTATTTACGGAGTTACTAACGATCCTTCCTTTCGGACTTACGGGATCAACACATTTGTGGAACTCAGACAATCCTTCCTATTGGAATTATGGGATCAACACATCCTGTGGAACTCAGAAAATCCTTCCTGTTGGAATTACGGGATCAATTCTTTACGGAGCTACCAACGATCCTTCCTTTCGGAATTACGGGATTTAGGTCTTTATGGAGTTACCAACGATCCTTTTTTTTGGAATTACGGGATTTAGGTCTTTACGGAGTTACTAACGATCCTTCCTTTTGGAATTATGGGATCAACACATTTGTGGAACTCAGACAATCCTTCCTATTGGAATTATGGGATCAACACATTTGTGGAAGTCAGACAATCCTTCCTATTGGAATTACGGGATCAAGTCAATGATCCTTCCTTTTGGAATTATGGGATTTAGGTCTTTACGGAGTTACTAAAAATCCTTCCTTTCGGAATTACGGGATCAACACATATGTGGAACTCAGACAATCCTTCCTATTGGAATTACGATATCAACACATCTATGGAACTCAGACAATCCTTCCTATTGGAATTACAGGATCAAGTCAATGATCCTTCCTTTTGGAATTACGGGATTTAGGTCTTTACGGAGTTACTAACGATCCTTCCTTTCAGAATTACAGGATCAACACATATGTGGAACTCATACAATCCTTCCTCTAGGAATTATGGGATCAACACACGTTCTCAAGTACCGAAGTCACCAGATCCGTTCTGAACCAAAGTTCAAGGATGATACAATCCTACCACCTTCTCGATGACTGAAGTTCACCGGATCCGTTCTAAACCGAAGTCCAAGGATGATACAATCCTGCCACCTTCTCGATGACCGAAGTTCACCGGATCCGTTCTGAACCGAAGTCCAAGGATGATACAATCCTGCCACCTTCTCGATGACCAAAGTTCACCGGATCCATTCTGAACCAAGTCCAAGGATGATACAATCCTGCCACCTTCTCAATGACTGAAGTTCACTCGATCCGTTCTGAACCAAAGTCCAAGGATGATAAAATCCTGCCACATTCTCAGGGACCGAAGCCTCTGGATACCATTCCGAACCGAAGTTCAAGGATGATGCA
The DNA here is from genome assembly GCA_001517045.1 of Pseudotsuga menziesii. NCBI lineage: Eukaryota > Viridiplantae > Streptophyta > Pinopsida > Pinales > Pinaceae > Pseudotsuga > Pseudotsuga menziesii. Next base: position 1,522,240 of record LPNX011057995.1, on the reverse strand, counting down.
ATCCCGCTACATTCTCGAGGACCGAAGTCACTGGATCACTTTAGGGAAAGTGCCCAGGGATGATACAATCCCACTGCAACATCACTACTCCCCCTTTCGAGGAAGGTCTTTCCAAACAACACCAAGCTTGTCTCGAAAGTGTTCGAACTTTACTCGAGATAGAGGCTTCATCAGTACATCATCATCCAAACCATCATCATCTACATCTTCAGTATGTGAATACTAAACTATCACCATCTGTATCTCCAGTATGTGAATACTAAACTATCACCATCTGTATCTCCAGTATGTGAATACTGAAAGCATCATCATCTCTATATTTAGTATAGAAATACGGAATCACCATCATCTGCATCTTTATCTTGTATGTAGAAATATCATATTTCTATGTGTTACGATGGAACACAGGGTTCTTTGTTATCACAACTCTCATTATCACATAGAATCAATGTAGTATCCATATTCAGTTCAAGTATACCTGATATCAGCTTCCAAATCCATATGGATTCACAACTTAGCAGAGCAATCTGCTATGTATTCTGCTTTTGTTGTTCTAAGAGAAACACTGGACTGTTTCCTGCTAAACCATGAACTCGTAGTAGACCCCAAACAAAAGCATCTACCTGATGCGATTTTCCTGTCTAAGATACTTCCAACCCAATCTATATCTGTATAGCCATACAATCTGTAGTCATGGCTACCATCATAGTATAGACCAAGGTCTATAGTCCCTTTCAGATATCTCATCACATGTTTTGCAGCTACTAGGTGAACCCGTCTTGGTTGAACAAGATATCGAATTAAGGTGTTCACAGCAAAACAAATGTCTGGTCTGGTATTTGTTAAGTACATCAATGACCCAATGATCTATCTGTAATGAGTCGCATCCACTAACTCTGATGAGTCGTCAGCTAACAGCTTCAGGTTGGAGTCCATGGGTGTGGCCATGGCTTTGCATTCCAACATATTGAATCTCTTCAATATCTCTACCACATACTTTCCTTGGTTGAGAAATATTTCTTTTGAACTTTGTCATATTTCTAGACCTAGGAAATAGTGCATTAACCCAAGGTCTTTCATCTCAAATTCTTCTGCTAGTTTCTTCTTTCTTTCCATGATCTATTTCTCCTTCCTTGTCAAGAATAAGTCATCCACATATCATAATAGGATTACAGGTTCATCTTCTACAACCTTTGAGATAAAGGTTAGGAATAGCTTTACTCTTGGTAAATCCCATAATTGATAGGAAACTATCTATCCTTCCATACCAAGCTCTGGGATCTTGCTTCATGCCATAGAGGGCCTTCTTCAACTTACATATATGAGTCCACCTGTCTTCAAATTCAAATCCTTTCGATGTAAAACTCTTCCCCAATCATACCATTAAGGAAGGATTGTCTTTACTTCATCATGGAAGCAACTACCATCATAGTTCTGAAGGAAGTGTACCTTCTTCCTGGAGCAAGTGTCTCTTCAAAATTAATTCCCTCTTTCTTATAGAAACCTCTAGCCACAAGTCTTTCCTTACTTCTATCAGTGACATATTTTATCTTGCAAATCCATTTGTAAGATACCACATTCTTGCTTTTTGGTTTGAGTATTATATCCCAAACAACATTCTAGTATTCTTTCACCATAACATCTTCCATGAGTTCATCTTGTCAAATCATCAACATATCCTAGTCTTCTGCATTCAACTTTGAAGGTTGGAACCCACTTTACCCTTGGTAAAGTCTCGATCAATCATGAAGCTATCCATCATGTCGTACCATGACGAACTCAGATATCTTCTGTAGTCACTCCCCCTGAAGTGGAGTATCATATTCCCTCTTCATTATGTACAGGTGGTTCTATGCTTGATATATACTTGTTAATAGAGTATGTCATGTCATAGTCTATTCTTTCTGAGGCAAATCACGAACCTTGCTTTGTACACTTGTTCTTGTAGATCCATATGGAAGATACTACGTACTTCCCTTTATGTCTTGAAATCATATCGTATACATCATTCCCCATGATCAACTATTATTCTTTGATCGTAGCTTCTTTCATAGCATTCTTTTCTTCATCTTGAGTTATCTCTCATACCCATGGTGGTATTCATCCTTCGAGGTGGATCTACCGCTCTTTGAAGCTCTTTCTTCCGTCATGGTGTCTCTGACCCTGAGAGCTTCAGATTTTATTGCAGTGAATCTTGAATTGTCATCACTTGTTCTTCGGAACAAGTCTCATCCTTCTTATAGGATGTTGTACAGGACCTTTCCTACAATTCAAATTCACCAGCTGCATGGTTAGAACTATTTCATAAAACATATGCATAATGACAAATTCTTATTCATCATGCAACTATTTAGCCAATACAACATTCATCCATATCTCACTTAAACTTTATAGATGCCTTCCATCTCTATCATGACATCATTGAGATTGTGCACTAATCCAATATGTCAGCAAAGAGGTTTCATTCTAGATAAGTAGCAATGGAGATATGTATAGCACCATGAGATACTTACCCATCACATGCATATTAGTAGTATACAACCGTTAATGCAAACAATCTATCATGCATAACACATTAACTGAATATAATCAAATGCATAACAAAACAATATCATTGAATACGTATCTTTTGTTTGTTTCGTGGGTAGAATCCTTCTTGATCATTCTGCTTCATCATGAAATCATCATTTTTTATCCAAATGATAAGATGGATAAGAGGTTCTTTAGGAATTGAGTTCTTCACATTCCTCGTCGCTTGAGGGATCTTCTTTGAATGGTGAGAGCTTGATATTCAATTGCTCCCATATTCTTCTTCTTAGAGTTAGCTAAAAGTAATCACTTCCTTCTGGCACAAATTCCTTGCATGAATGAATCCCATGATCCTAGGAAGGCATTCAAGGTGGCTATCACCACTTCTGCATTCTTCACTTCTTCTTTTAGCGCTTCAAGATGTTCTGCATTCTAGATCTTAACATTCTTCAACTGTTTTCTCAAAGCCATCTTCTGATTTATGTTCTTATCTTCAAATAGCTTGATCAAGGAATCAAACATGTTCGGTGTCTTTAGGGAAGACACTTGTGGTACAGGTTGATCCGTGATTGAATCAAAAATTATTTTCTTGGCCTTGATCAAGTTCTTCTTGTGTAAGGCTTTGAGCCTCATCTCCTTCTGGAACTGGAACCTCTCTACTCATGTAGGTGTCCAATTCATTTTCTTTAGAGAGATAAAATACTTCCATGCATGGAAGTTGTCTAATTTACCAAGCTTATCATCAAGCCGATGTGATAGATCACTTCGAAATGAGAACCTCAAATGCAAATAGCAAAAGATTAGATCTTACCGATTTGAGGTGTCTGTCCTACTTCCGGAGCTGGCTGATTTAGGGTTTGTCAGAGAAACCCTAATTTTAAAAAATTGGAATATTTAAGATCTGATTTTATATAAATATATATCTCTTCAAATTGAGCTGTACAATGTACTCCTTTTCTGAAAACAGTGGAGGGAAACTCCCAGAACAAGAAGCCCTAGTTTTCCCATTTCTTCTGCAGAAATGCCTGTGACTGTTTCTGTGATATCTCCGAAATTACTACTCCTATATGTATGAAATTTATCACTGAGGTAACCTATCATTTCCCTGATCCAAAACCATATGTTTCATCAGAATTTGTTTCACCAATTGGGATTTGTGATCCTTTTCCCAAGGTGACCTGTTACAGGACTGTTCTGAACAGTGAAGTTGTACGGCCTGCCACGTGTCACTGTTTCATTTTCTGGGTATGAAATTTGGAACAAAGAAATTAAAGTCCGTGCCCTTTTTGTAAAATCTTCATTAATTCCATTTGGACCTCTGTAGCCCAAGATATAGCAATTTTCCCCAGGTGTCCTATTTAGGGATGAATTCTGGAAGAGGCTGGAACCCTAACTTGGAGGGATCATATCGCCATGAATATAGCGAATAGAAGGATGAATTTTGGACACCGTGTAAATCAGGATTTTATATTCATCCTATGCAAGTTTTAGCTCCTGAACCATCGCCAATATCGGAATATATCGAAAGTACCAAAACTTAGCAGTTTTAGTATTTAGGGTTTTTCTAGCTCGGGGTCAAACTAGGGTTTGACTTTCCCGGAGCTTCACCCAACCAAAAATCTTGATCTAGGTCTCTAAAATTCGATTTTAATGAGGAGATAAATCCTATTCTAGGCTCACTCAAAAAATCCTCTTCTGCAAGAAGCCCTAATTTCCCGCACCAAAAATTGAAAATGCTCGGAATCGAATTTTGCTTCGACAGAAAGATGCACCCTTCAATGGAGAGTCAACCTAGCCTTATTTTTCTGATCGATTGTGGAGAGAGAACCAAAAATTAATAATCCCTAGCTTCTGTAGTTGCACAATGTCTTCTTTCAGGGTGGTTCTGATACCATGTTAAATTTTCATATGCTTAACTAAGACATCAGTATTTCATTTCATTTTCATAACAAAAGCATATAAACAGGATCACTGAAATATAGACAAGCACAACCATACAAAAGGAACACAAAGATTTATCCTGGGAAAACCCTAAAGGGAAAAACCCAGCAAAAGCTTCCTCAATATAGATGTCCCCAAAAAGATAAAAGATAAAACCAGCAAGGAGATCAAAGCCTGATCCTCCTCCTTCTCCAGCTACTTCTCTTCTCCACTAATGCACTACACAAGTGAGAGTGTGTGTGTCTCAAATGAGGAGCCCCACAC
>LPNX011057995.1:1400006-1512506 GCA_001517045.1 Pseudotsuga menziesii | reverse complement strand
AATGACATTGATGACGATGATGATGATGATGATGATGATGATGATGATGATGATGACGACGACGAAGATGATGATGAGAATGATGATGGAGATGGTGATGACGATGGTGATGATGATGATGATGATGATGACGATGATGATGATGATGATGATAATGACGATGATGATGATGATGAGGATGAAGATGACAATGACGATGAGGATGAGGATGATGATGATGATGATGATGATGATGATGACGACGACGACGACGATGATGATGACGAGGAGGAGGAGGAGGAGGAGGAGGAGGATGCATATAATGATGAGGAGTATGAGTATGATGATGAAGAGGGTGATGTTGATGAGGAAGAGGGTGATGACGCTGATGATGAGTATCATGATCATGAATATGTTGATGATCATGAATATTATGAAGATGATGATGAAGAGGAGGATGATGAGGATGATGACGAGGATGATGAGGATGAGGATGAGGATGAGGATGAAGATGAAGATGATGAATATGATGATGATGATGATGATGATGATGTTGATGAGGAAGAGGGTGATGATGCTGATGATGAGGATCATGATGAAGATGTTGATGATTATGAAGATGATGAATATGACGTTGATGATGAGGATGAGGATGATGATGAATATGATGATGATGATTATGGTGATGATTATGATGATTAGTGTGAAAGGTGTACATCTCAAATATGATTTCATAAATCCAATGTGAGGTAATAATGTCAAATCCTAATTTCGAATGACCATCGTTATAGCAAAGTTATGGAATATATGCATACAACCATTGAGATTTATAATCCCTAATATAAGCCCGTGCTAACCTTGAGATTTATAATCCATAATATAAACCTATATGCATACAACCCCTTATATTATGTTGCTGGAAATTCTCACCTCCTACGGACAGGAGTTGTTTCCCTAGATCTAAATGGTACAGGTCTAGAACAAAACAAAAAAGATGAAATGTTAAACTTCCCCTAGATCTAGTTAATCACTTGAATAGAATGCCACAATATTTCTCTTAAAGGTTTTCCTTGCTATCCTTGAATATTTATCCTCTGCTACCGTAGAAGAACCTGTAAAATATTGAAAATAACAAGAGAAATATGATAGCATTCACGATAATAAACAATATCTATGCTTGTGACCAAGGAATAAAACAATATATACAAATGATACAGTAAATATGGGAAATAAAAGACATTTTTTTTTAGAAATGATTGGAGAGACTACAACCTTTATAGCTTGTTGTTGAGAGTTCCTTCCAATGGATCCTTGCCTCTAACTTCACCTTTCCTCCAATAGCTCAAGAATTATTTTGACAGAGTTTTGGTGTTCAACACAATTATTCCTCCTCTTCCCAATGGGGGATGAGCCAATATTTAAAGGCATGGGAGGATAGGGATGGTTGAGGAAAAGGTGGATGAGGTGGAAATTAGATCCCATTAGGGGGGATCTCGAGTCTAGGTGTTCCTAAACCATAGGGATGAAGCTCCACGGAGGTACACTTCGAGAAGCCTCTCGAAGCTTCCTTTTTTCCTTTAAAACTCGAGCACTGCACTTTTTATGAAGAGAAAAAGTAGTGTTAAGGATGTAAATCCCTTTTAATGAAGGAAAAGAGTGGTGGAACCTCCCCTTTCACATGTAAAAGGAGCATTATTGGCTCAAAACAAGGAAAAAATGCAAGGGAATAATTTCTTCCTTTCATTTCTCTAGGACAAACTCTGAGGGATTGGAGCAGACAAGGGAATACCTATCTCATAACATGATGGTGAAGAGATTTAGGTGTAACAATTTATAAACCCTTTAAAACACTACACATACAACCTATAACAGTAAATATGAATCCCTATAACCTCTATAAAAAAATAACTTATATCCTCATATAACCCCACTAACACCTAAACATTATAACCTTAACCCTAACACCTAAACATTATAATGGATTAGAACATGCAACATCGCTTTCATTAATAGTAGCTTCAGCAGCTACTACAATTTCTTCATGACCTTTATCTATTTTGCTTGCAAAGTCTAATGACATCCTATTTATTGTGCACCTTCATCTAGTAAAGAATTTGTGACTAGATGAACCCTTTCTGATCAGAGACTAGTTTAACTTGTTTTCTATCTAGTAAAAAAATATCCTTGACTTCACTTCCTCATTGATAGTTTTAATTCCTTTACAAATGAGATTTGGGATACCTCCATTTATGATGATACAAATGATATTTGGGATACCTCTTGCATTCCATGTATGTATTCCTTCTGGTATCCATAAACAACATTAAAAGGTGAGGGTGGAAAACAACCAAAATAAGTCTCAAAGTCAAATGTATGAGTGGAAGAATGAGTTTCCTTATTATAAGAGTGATGAATATAAAATACTTGTTTATTCCATGTCTTTGGCTGCTTATTGTTATATCCTCTCAACAATTGGACCCAAGTTTTGTTAACACTTCAGTCTGCCTATAGGTTTGAATATGAAAATAATGGAATACTTGAACTTTGTATCCATCGTCCCACAATGTTATCCAAAACTAGCCCATAAATCTAGACGCTTAATCCTCATCATCATCATGTTCATCATCATCATAATCATTAGCGTCATCATCACTGTTATCATTAGCATCATCATCATCGTCATTATCCTCATTGTTATCATCGTCATCGTCATCATGATCACCATCATAATCATCATTAGCATCATCATCATTATCATCATCCTCATTGTTATCATTGTCATCATCATCATCACCATCATCATCATCACTATCCTCATTATTATCATCATCGTCATCACCATAATCACCACCATCATCATCATCCTCATTGTTATCATCGTCACCATCATCATCATCATCATCATCATCATCATTAGCGTCATCATCATCATCATCATGTTCATCATCACCATCATCATCCTCAGTGTTATCATCGTCATCATCATCACCATCATTGTTATCCTTCTCCTTATCATACTCATTAGAGTTATCATCATCATCATCATGTCCATCATCATCGTCATCATCCGCATTGTTATCATCATCATCATCATCACCATCATCATCATCATCACCATCATCATCACCACCACCATCATCATCATCATCACCATCATCATATTCATCATCGACATCATCATCCTCATCATCCTCATCATCATCATTAACATCACCATCGTTGTCATAATCATCATCGTCATTATCATTATCATCATCATCATCATAATCATCACCATCAGCATCATCAACATCATCAGCATCTTCATTATCATCATCATGATCATCACCATCATCATGATCGTTGCCATCATCATAATCATCATTGTTATCATCGCCTTCATCATCATCATCATCATCATCATTGTTATCATCAGTATCATCATATACATAATCATTAGCATCATCATCATCATCATCATCATCATCATCATCATCATCATCATCATCACCATCACCATCACCATCATCATCATCATCATCATCATCATCATCATTATTAGCATCATCATCATCATCTCCATCATCATCATCGTCGTCATCATCACCATCATCCTCCTCCTCCTCACCATCATCATCTTATAAAGTTTCACCAACAATTTTGTTTATATGGTCAATATCCCTTATTCTATTTTGAAAATATATCATCTTACACCAACTCTAAAAATTCCATCCAAAACTAAGACACACCTACAATTAAAGATAAAAACATGTGTAAACATGGAAAAAAGGTTCTCACATAGAAAGATATTCATATTAGTAAGAATCCAATTCCAAATCGCTTGCAAATAAAAAAAATCCAAGATCCAAGATCCTCCACATATTGGACATGAGCTACTTGAATATGATCTTAGATAGTTAGGATTAGCTCCCTCTAGGCCTAATGTTATAGTAATTCCTCCTCTAGGTCAGATCACTAGCCCCTTGGCTAAAATCCTAGAAGGTAATTACATCAAAACAACACTTGTATAGGGTTAAAACCACATAATTTTCCACATGATTACATGTAAGTACTATTAGGTTTTAGCGAGAGTTCCATTATTTAGATGTGTTTACTCCACAACAATTAAATCTATACCATTTGAGATATATTAGCATTGTCCCCATAAGGTCATTTGTGTGATATGGGGTCAACACTCTCCCCACAAATCTATTGTATAATATGGGCTCAACATTTTCTCCATAGGGCTAGTGTGCTCCCAAATTCAATAATCAAATCAATGTTCCANTAATATATATATATATATATATATATATATATATATATATATATTACAAAATATTAAAATATATTACATTATAAAAAATATATAATAATAAAAAAACAAAATATAAAATTTATATTGTTTTTAAAACACAAATAAAAAACATTAACATCAAAATAAAAATCCCAAATCAAACCCCATGCTCCCATCAATCTCATTCACAACCCTACGCAAGAAGGAAAATGTCATCATCCACCCTGAATTTGTCCAAGGATATTGACGCCACAACAAAGTAGGTCCACGAAGGAGAAGATCGACGCCATAGAAATAAAGGCCCATTAGAGAGCATAGAAAGTTCTGAAAAAATGTGAATGGATCCAGGGAAATCGCAGGATCTCTTCTGTATAGAAATTCTAGTGCTTATTGAAGGAAGCCATGAAGGTAATTTGATATTCATTTTTTTTCATCAAATCCTTGAGGGTCAAGTTTTCCAGGTTGGGTTTTTAATCCATTCTTATTAAATTATGTCATTTCAATGATTTATGTTTGCAGGTATGTTTGTTTGATGGGTTTCTATTGTCACGTCCAATTGGGTTAATTTCTATGCTTAAATTCGTATTGGGTTTGTTAAATTTGTGTGTTTTGAAAAGGCATTTTAGATTTTTATTTGTTTTCATTTTATTTTTTGCTTCCATGAATGTTGTGAAGCATTTATTTGATAGGTTTATGATGATTTTGCATAAAACCATCACAAAAAACCCTCACTCCAATTGCAAATGAATTTTGCTTCATATTTAATTTTAGCCAGCCCTGCACAGTTTTGGTGGGTGAGGATACTTTTATGGAAACATGAAGACGAAAATGAGTGATCTTTCAATAGCATAGATTCCCACATTTGTTGAAGGTCATGGCCAAGAAAAAAATTTGATATTTCTGCTGTAGAAGTCACATAAGGAGAAACTTGTGTTACAATGCATGTGGGAAGTAGCTATTTCTAATGGGTGTGTTATAGATCTTTATTGTAATTAAATATTCATTTTGTTGCTGCTTTTACTTGTGTGAGGTATAATATCTACCAAATCCACTCAATATTATATACTGAAAGGCATCTACATTAGTTTATATTTGTTCATTAAAGTATTCCCAGTTTGTGCAATACCAAGGAGAAAGTTGAAGTCATGGAGGACACCTTTTTCCGTTTTTGTGTGCATCGAATTTTCCAAGCATGTATTCACCTTATTTTTTAGTAAAATCAAGATCTGGAAATTTGGCATTAAAAGTATGATTTATGCTTTATATTATTACTGTAGCATTGTATTTTGCAAGCTTAAATGTTGTGGATGGTAAATGTTACATATGCTATAAGAAATTCCTTCTAAACCATCTAAGGACAATCATCACAAGGATTGAACAACTATTGCTACATTCAACAATATGCACTACAACTGTTTTTCAAAGTCACAGACCAAATTACTTATAGTCCATTACAACCTCGTGTATGCAAAGTGTTTGTAAAAACAAATACTCAATCTCTACAATGAAAAGGGAAGAAATCAGACTTCTAGAGAGGGTGTACTCTACAACAGAGATATATCACGGATTTAAGATTAATTGCATGAATTCTAAAACCCTTCTAGACCACTTAAAAAATCAGTACGATTAGAGGGAAACGTGAACATAACAGTACATTCATTAGAAGAAAATTATCCAAACTTGTTGGTTAAATTCCTTTGGTTATACTCTGGTCAGATAAGCTTATCTATGGTCTCTAGCATGTCAAGTTGGTCACCTTGGTATTCAAAATATAGGATTTTGTTTTGATTTTACAAGTACATAGGTAGTTTATTGTGGAAGGAGGAATTCACCATCTTTCCTTTGAAACATGAATATGCTTTAGAATCTTGACATAAGTACAATCCTCGGAGAGGCCCTTGAGAAGAAGAATGAGGTGAAATGCATCAAGAAGGGGGTAGCGTTAAATGTTACTTAACATGGCCATCATGTTACAGTAATGACAACAATATTTGAATGTTTTAACATCTATGGAGTTCATTATTAGCATTTTTTGTTAATGGTTTTGGTCATCAAAACACCTATCATTTAAGTAATCATAATTTTATTGAAACATGTGTCTATTGCTACTACAATTTCCTACCAGCCTCTTTGAACTAATAGGTTATAAGAAAACTAGTTTTGTATCCCCTTTTTAATCCTTTTATAATCATTTGCATTTTGTATTATGTTAATATGATTTTTGTCCATTTTTAAGATAAATATTTTCCACTACTAATAATATTTTCAATTATAGGAGGAAAAACTTAGGGACAAGCCAAGTTATGATCATTTAAAAGAATCTTTGCACATCTCGATTGAGGATGAATTACCTGCCAATATAATTGATGGTAAGCTGAAACAAGCTCATGATATTATAGAAGACATGTTGAAGCCCGTGGTAGGAGTGTTTTTCTTTCAAATTTGAATTTTCTTTAGTGGTTTCTCTAATTGTTTATTTATGTTATGGTCATTTCTAAATATATACTAATTCAATTTTCCAGGATGAGTCTCATGACTATTTCAATAAGCAACAATTGAGAGAATCAGCCTTGTTGATTGACACATTGAGAGAAGAAAGTCCTCGTATGAGTGGAAGTGTTTCTCCTTTCAGCAACAGTGGAACGAAGCATACAAAAATAATGCATTAGTGGGTAAGATGTACTTCCAATATAAAATTTCATTGTGGTCCTTGAAGCATTTTTACATAGCCTGCTAGTTTGGATATTCTAGCTTATGGAAGATGGAAATCAATGCATCAAAGTACAGTCAATAGAAGGATGTGGAACTGCTTTCTATTCTAATGTCGAATTAAATTGATCTCATGCTGTGTTGATCATATAACTTAATTGAATGTTTTCACTTGTATCTATTTATTTAAATATTGGTGATAGAAACTAAGAAAATTTATCCACAGTGCACTCTTTGTTAATTTGTTTCAATATAATTAGGGCTTGTAAGTATTGACAAAACTTTCATTGTAGTGATGATTAACATCTCAAGAGTTTTGGGTAGAGGATAACCAACTAGAAATTTCAGTTTATGGAGTCCATAATCTTCTTGTGTATATCACAAATCAAATCATTTCAATATTTTTTAGAATTGCTGACTAGCTGATGAGTCATACATTAGTAACTTTATTTGCAGCAAAAAATATTCTCATGTTAATTTGACTGTTGATTCATTTACATGTGGTAAATGGCCAAACCACTTTCCCCCACCATAAAATATAATCACAACCTGGAGTTATGCCAATGCTTTGAGCATATGTATAACTGTATTCTTTGGTATTTTTATGTAGTGGATTAAGTTTAATGCTTTCAATTTTCTTGAAAAGGAAACAAATCCAAAATATGTATTTTGGGTCTCAATATATTATGGAAATAAAAGTCATCGATGATATGTGCTCGGGTCCTTTGGTGGTATATATTATATAGGATGCTTCTTTCTTAATTTCTAATAATAATATTTTTTTCATTAGTTTAATGATGTATTATTAGTTTAGATATTGTCTCATCTTGATTGAGCATTTTTAAAGGTTGATTGCATATTGTTCTTTCCACCTATATTAATATTGTTATGATACTCTGCACACTGAATTTGTTAGGGAGGTGTAGTTTTGTTTGGTTGTGAGGAGATTGTAAACAGTTTTGAAATTCACAAATATTAGCATGGATTTAATGCAATGTTGAAAATCACTGTCACCATTGGAACAACTTATACCAAATATTTCTTAGTTGTAGTCAATCTGCATGCATGCCATTTTTTTATTACAAGGTAGAGGTTTGTTTGCATGGAAACGTTGGGAAAATTTAACATACAAACTATGGATTAATTCCTTGTTGATTTGTACATCCGCCAAAAGTCAGAGGATACATTATTTGTGTAAATGGTATGCATCTCGGTAGCTTCATCGATGAGAAGTTTCCTCCTTTCATATGTTCAAATATAATTAATAAGAATATATAACTATAATGATAATACATGATTTGGTAATGATAGATTGGGATAATTGATGATTTTTATTCAAACCTATCTCCCAACTGTTTGATAAGCAGTTTGGAAAAGATGTAGTGTTGTGTTTTTTGTTTCCCTCAAATCAACATTTCTTGTTACAAACAATAAAATTGCAGTGATGAAATAAAAAAAATATGTACTGATCGATTTGTTGGGTAATAATATTTCAAAGTGATGGAAGGAAGCAAAATCATTGAGCAACTCCTAGAAGAGAAGACATCCGAATTCAAGGATGCTTTTAGCTTATTTGACAAGGATGGGGACACTAATTCCCAATCCTAGGCTTCTTCTTCTTTTAACATTAGAAATATGCTTTTGCAGTGGGTTTTATCTCACACCCTCTTGGTTTTGTAAGTATTGTTTTGTTTTTTAGATGCCCTACAGTTATCCCTACAAGGAAACTGTAATTGATGGATATAGTCCTTTTTTGGGATTTACTTTACCTCATTCTAGTAGGTTTAATCACAAAACTTACTATAATTTGGATATGAATCTCATTAACACAATTGACTGCAGGAAGTTAATATTTTGAGTGCTTAGCGCTAGTGTTTTGATTTATCGATGCAAAATCCCTTTACTCTTATTTATGTAAAAAATATCTTTAACTTTCCAGTGTTTTCCTACTCGTGAATGCAAGTTGGGTATATTTGTTAGTGCATATCCATGTGATAACAAGAACCTCTAGATGATATCTTGTTGGCTATGCTATGAGTGTCTTTCTCAATGGGTTGTTGATCTTGATAATTTTGATTAGTGCATCTTAACTCTTCCAATTGAATGAAGGGATTACCCACATTTGTGAACAATGTTCACATATCTTAGAATCTAGGGGTCAATATATATGCCAAACAATGCAATGAGATATTGATGTTATCCTACTTATTCACCATCACCCTCTTATAACATCGTTCTTCTCCTTCATCAAGTCTGTAATTTTGTGATCCTCATCCAATAGTAATATGGAATTACAATAATTCTGCATTGTAAAAACAAGAGCCAAATTTCAAATCTTGAACCATAGTCAACCCTAGACAACCAACCTAATCAAGCCATGCCCTTATGAGACAAGATGAGCTGACATAGCTTTTATCTCAATTTTAATGTCAATTTGGGGTTCTGAAGATAAGCAAAAAGACAAGTTGAGATGGGATTATTTGACCAAGACAAGCAAAGGAAAAATGTGAAGGTATGGTGAATTCAGAAAAGAAATAAACTTAGTCCAACAAAATTGCATATTAAAGGAGATACATTTTAGATATTGCCAATGCAAGTGACATTGATTCCTAATGTTCTATGCAACAACATAGTGCAGTTCCCTGATTTAGCATCTGAATTAAACATCACATTAGAAGTAGAAACAACGACAACAACAATGGTTTCAACAAATTGTGCTTCAACCCATGCCATCCTGTTTAGCATATGGATACTATTCCTCAACCCCAGTCACCCTTTTTAGCATCTGGATATTGTAGATCTTCTCCATCACTAGCTGGACCCATGACAATAAGGACATCAATGCCAGTTGAACTCCTCCCCGTTGAAAGCATCATTCAGAATTCTTAAGAAATGACAGCAATATAATATTGTCTTTGATGTCTGTGGATTGTAACTGTACTAAAGTAAAATAGTAAGATGACTGGATTTACTATAACTAAGCATAGGATAGCAAGAAATTGCAGAGAAGCTGAATGGGTACAGAGAAACCAACTAACGCTCTTTATCCTCAGAATCTAGGTTGATTGGCTTATCGGGACAGGATCCATTTCCATCCTTAGCGAGGATGGATTAAACACCCCATATTTATCTAGCTAGAGTATCTTGTTTATGTTCCATCAACTGAAGCTAAGTTTGGATGCCTATCATCTGCCTCTGAATATTCATGCTTTCAAAATTTAGAGTGTATGCCTCAGCACCCTGCATAGCTTCCTGCAACACATGAGGTTGTTTTCCCTTGCTATGTCTAGACACATGCAAAACAATGCCTCGGTTGGAGATTATTTGAGGAATTCATTCTCCTTGATATCTATGCCTTAACTACTAGGTTTCCTGCACTTCACTAGGAGGACCAGTTCTTACCCCAAAAACTTATCCCCTATTTTCGTTCCTTTATAGTTTATTATGTATGGAAATGTAGCTAATAACTTGTGGGGGGACATTGATGGAAGGTGGCCAGATTCAGGGCCCTGGACTTGCCTATCTTCCTGCTCTGCTTAGTTCTTGTATGCATCCAACTTGCTACTGCTAGGTAGGGGATTCTTTCTTTGTTGTTAAGAGTTCCGAGCCCATGGTATGGGAATTGTTTTTAAAACAATAATCAATCCTAATATGATAATGGATAAGGTGTCCAATAAAATCTGTTATAGGAGGACCAATTTGTTGAAGAGCATTGTTAGGGTATTACACTCTTATAGGATACCATATAGCATTTATGATAGGAAATGTTGAACATGTTAGTTTGGGAAGTGACCCTTGGGAGAGGGGATGGAGAGTCCAAGGATGTCTCAGGATATGGTGACCTAATTTCACTCACAATATTTTTTTCATGGCTAATGTCTATGACACGAGCAATGCCAACTGGTGTACTTTAAAAGGGAAAAGAATTAAGTTATTAAGTCTTCAGAATGATCTTGAAAGTGAATGAGAAATAGTACAAAACCCTCTTCCAAATGAAATCCATCAAATGAAGAGATTAGCTTGACAGATTTGTATGAGCACCAAATATGATAATGTCTCCTATAAAATAAACATAGACTACCAAGTTTCCATATTAGGTCAAGGAATGGAGGATGAAACTTGGAAATGTAACATCATTTGGAAACTTCATCCCCCATAAAAAATAGGATCTTCTAACGGATGATTCTAAAAAACAAACTATTGACTTGGGACAACCTTGAGGAAGGGTATTGGAAAGACCATGGATTCTGTATGCAATGAAATTAAATCTCAAAGCACACATTTGTTCCTATCTTGTAACTTTTCAAAGGACGTGTGGACTCTTGATAGTTGTCAAAGGTTTAGCTAGAGAAAGGGTAAGTGGGAAGGAATATCTATATGGAAGGCACTAGAACCCTGGCTGGATGACAACATGGTAAGGAAAGACCATAACTCCCTACCTTTATTTGTCCTACTAGGAATTCTTCCCTCGTTCAATGTAAGGAGGGTCCCTTGTTTTGAAATTCTACAAGATAAAAAGAGCTAATAAAAATTATGAGAAAAGTGAAATACAGAATAAGTAGAGAGCGTTAGGATATCTGGAGGTAAATAACGCCATCCCTTATTGGTTGTATGATGGATCTCTTGATTAGAACCCAAGAGAAAGTGGTTCAAGAGTCATCCTCCACATCTCAAGCATCATAATATATAATTTGATTTTCAATTGGGTGTGGGCACAAACAACTCTGCAGAAGTAATGATGGCCAATTTACTAAAGACCAGTACATTAGAGGAAGTATTCAAGGAATAAAATACCTATGCTGACTCCAAGCTAGTTGTTGAATGGATTACAAGAACTAGGGAGAAAATGATTTTAGGGCCATATGGAAGTATTCAACATGGAGACTACAAGGAGACCTCAAGGAATTGAATCTACCATTCACCCAAATGTCCAATTTGCATCCTTGTAGAATTGTTTTTTATTTTCCCTTAAGTTGTTTGGTTGTGAATTGTGGGCTCTGTTCAGTTTAGGAGTTTTGCCTCTGTTTAGTTTGCACAAGTTCCCTTTGGATTTGTTTGGATTTGTTTGGTTTTGTATTTTATACTTGGGACTTTGGGATTTTTTATGCCCTATTTGGAATTTAGGCTCTTGGTAGAATACTTACCCTCAAACTTTGTACCTAACCTTGCACAAATATTTAACATTTTCCTCCTATGGATGCTGAAACTCACCAATTAATTTCTTGATTCATTCATGCATAATTCTTTCAGTCAACATACCCTAAACCCTAAACCTTCTTCTCTCGTCTTTCTTCTGCTAAAATATTGTCTTCACCAATGAACTGATATCATTGGAAGGAGAGGGATCACCACCTATGGCTTTTTTCCATCCTCATGCCGTAGTAGGGAAATATTTCAACATAATACTTTTTTTATATAACAGGGTCGTCGTTATAGTGACACCCGTGTGTACAAGTCTCCGACGAGATTGCTATACTAGCGAAGTAATTTTTGTCGCTAGTATATAAATCCCATAGGAGACATGTACACATAGTCATCACTATAGCGATGACCCATCGTCACAATAGAGACACAACTTCGTCAAAATAGCCACTTCAGTTTGTCACAATAGCCACTACAGTTCATTGTTATAGGAGCCACTTCATCACAATAGCGACACCACTTCATCAAAATAACCAATTCAGTTCGTCGAAATAGTCTGTTCAGTTGGTCGAAATAGCCTGTTCAGTTCGTCACAATATCGAAGATGGATGTATTACTATAGCAACGGGGAAGTGTCGCTATAGAGACACGACTTGATTTTTTTAAACACCACACGTTTCATGTCTTTTGTGTCGCTATAGTGACAAACTGTGGAAAGTGTTGCCACAGCGACACAAGTTTTGCCACAAAAAAAGGGGTCATGTTCATCGATATAGCAATGCATAAGTGTTGCAATAGCAATGATTTTCCATGGGAAAAATGTGCACATGTACTAGTGGATCTACATGCACTCGATTTGATTATCAAAATTTTTAAAGTTCAAGAATCTTTCATTATTGCTCAAACATTGACATGTGTTTAAGTATATGTAGATGATATCATCTTTATAAGTGATGACGACAATTTAAGTCAAAAGGTTTCTCTGAACATGCTAAAGGAATTTGAAATATCTATGCTCGAAGAACTATGTTTCTTAATAGGAATCCAGATATCTCAAGTGAATGATGGTATTTTCATCTCTCAAACTAAATATGTAAAATCAATCCTGAAAATATTTAACATGAAAGATTGTGAGCTAGTATGTGTACCCATGATTATTGGATGCAAATTGAGAAAATAATATGAAGCAAAGGAAGCATATCAAAACAATTACAGGTCAATTATTGGAATCTTTCTATATGTAACTTCCTCAAAACCACATATAATGCAATTTGTAGGTTTGGTTGCAATATTTCAAGAAACACCTAAGGAAACACACATCTAAGGTGTAAAAAGGATCTCCATATATCTGAAAGGGAATTTGGATTTTGGCATGTGGTATCCATGAATTAATGATTTGAATTTGGTATCATGTACAGATGCAGACTAGGAAGGAAGGATTGATGACAGAAGAAGCACAAGCGAAGCAACATTTTTCTTGGGAAACTGCTTAGTGTCCTTGTTGAGAAAAAAATAATCCTCAATATTTCAATCTACAACAAAAGCAGAATACATTGCAGCAACAACATGTTGTGCACAAGTTATATGGATGAAACAAATGTCAAATGATGTCCCAGTGGAATTTGATCAATCTATATCAATTTTATGTGATAATACAAGTGCAATCAACATCTCCAAGAATCCTATTATGCACTCCAAAACCAATCATATCCCTATCAAATACCATTTTGTGAGAGAATATGTCACTGAAAATATTGTAAATCTAGATTATGTGGACACCAAGGAACAAATTGAAAATATATTTACAAAGCCACTTGCAAGAGATACTTTTGAGTATCTCAGACAGAAACTAGGAGTAATTCCCACTCCACATTTATTTGAAGCATATGTGACATGGTAGAAACCTAGAACAATGTAGTAGAAGTGACAGAAAGAACAAGTGATAAGCATGGATCCAGGGGGATCCTCATACCCAAGGGGAACATCCCTTTTCCATTGATGTCAAAGGAAGAGAAATACTATGTGGGAAAGATACAAGGTAGAAGGTCTTGTAGATAAGGGTTGAATTAGAGTTTGCACAAAAGTAGATCAAAGGATCAAATGGAATCAATATAGGGGGAGCATGTTACACACAAAAGAAGAGATCATACTCAGGGGGATTTTAGTTTTGATTGGTGTTGACATCAATCACACCTAAAATTATTATCTTTGTTTCTTCCTCGAAATTTGATCCAAGGTCTTTTATCATAACCATGGCCTTTTGCTTCCTTTTTCGATCCTTAAACCATTTCGGTTTCAATTCTGGATGTAGTACCCAACACTTTGATTCTTTGTTCCCTTTCTTTTGACAATGTGAGCATGTATGCCTCTCATCACCTTTCCTCACAACAATTGTATGCTTACCTTTCCATTTTCCCTTACCTTATTTCGATTGGGAAGATTCAACTGAGGAAAATTTATCATGATCATTCTTCCCTTTGGATTCAATGTGTGTAGCTTGCACGCATACCTCATCAAGGTTAGTAGGATTAAACATAAGTATTGTATGACACAAATATCTATGTAATCCTCCAATAAACTTGAGAAGAGTTTCTTGAGTGTAAAGAGGTATACCCAAAATCAAATCTCTCTTTTTGAATTCCTTTGTGTATTCTTATACATATGACATTTTATTTTCCTTTCACACCTATGATTGTTATCTTTGTTTTCTCCTTATAATTCGATCCAAGGTATTCAATGATAACCATGGACTTTTTCTTCCCTTTCCAATCCTTAAACCATTTTGGTTTCAATTTTCGATGTAGTACCCAACACTTTGCTTCTTCATGCCCTTGATTTTGACAATGTGAGCATGTATGCCTCTCATCACCTTTCCTCATAGTAGATGTATGCTTACCTTTCCATTTTCCCTTACCTTCTTTTGACTAGATGGATTCAACTGAGGAAAAGTTATCATGATCATTCTTCCCTTTGGATTCAATATGCGTAGCTTGCACACATACCTCATCAAGGTTAGTAGGATTAAACATAAGTATTGTATAACACAAATAACTATGTAATCCTCCAATAAAATAAAATAAAATTCTTGAGTGTAAAGAGGCATACCCAAAATCAAATCTCTCTTTATGAATTCCTAAGTTTATTTGTGTGCTTATAGCCTTTACCTTGCCTTAAGTTTTTCCAATCCATCATGGCTTGTTGTATGTAACCTAATGCATAGAATTGCTTCTTTAGCGTAATAGTAAATTCATACCAGGAAGAAATAACTTTACCTTTTATAAGGAGGTCTTCCAATGCCTTACTCTCCCACCAGATGAGTGCAATGCCTCCAAGACAAAGAGTAGCTAACTAGATCTTTGCACTATAATCTACAAGCTTATGGATCTTGCAATACACCTCAATATTCCTAATCCAATAGTCCATAGTTTATGTGTTAATTTCACCATTATATGTACGTAAATCAAACTTAATATCAAGTTTCAGATAAGGTAAATCAGACTTAGTCTTCTCATGTTTTCTTTTTATTTGAAGAAGAAGTACTGGAGCTTTCAGAAGAGGAATGAGAAGATCGGGAAGGAGGATTAGAAGGGTCTCCTCCTTTTCCTTGGTTTTCATAAAACATTATCCTATGCTTTATCCTTCTTCATTTTACTCTTTTCCAATCTCTCTTGATAATCTGTAAACAATTTTTCTACCATGTCTTCCATCTAATGAAAAGCATTGCGGAAATCCTTCTCATATTCTTCTCGATATTATTCATTTTTCATTTTCTTTCTTCAATGTGCATGTCCAATCTCTGGATTGAAAGTTTGAGGTTGGCCTTCACCTTACTTAATCCTTGATATAGTTAACATTCACACTCTGCAATTCCCTGGTTATCCTAGTCTGATACCAAACATGATTCGAAAATGATGGGATCTACTAACACTTGAATTTGCATGTGAATTCTTAAACCAGTTAACTTGTGCAAAATCTTGAAATAACATGCTTATCAAAGGCTTAAAATAACTGAAAACAAATATAAATCAACAAATAATGAGAACCATAAGAATGTGGACACTGTATGATAACGGATTTCATCCCTGATGGACTACATCTCTAGGTCTAGCTCCTATGAGGACAAATCTTATTAGTATTCATTAATATTTGAACAGGTACAAAATGCCTTCATCATTCAACAAAAGAGACTTAGGCTTCAACAATGAAGTCCTCTACTCTTAAAAAACTCTCAAGAGAGGCTAAAAACCTCTTATAAAGCAAATTTTACAAATCATTTACAAAGGAATAATGACATCTTACCATTCTCTCCTCAAAAGATTCCATCCTTTCATGCCTTTACAAATCAAAATACATTGATTTGTATAGCCAAGTCTCATAACTTCAATCCCAAAATTCCATGGTATTTGATCCAAAAATGGAATGAATATCCACAAATTAATGGATATAAATATATACTAATCCCTAAATATACGTCAATCCCAAAATATCTAGTAAGTTAAAAAATATATAATAAAAACAATGTAAATAATGTAACCATTGGCATAGAGCGCTCCCACTCTTGGGGAATAAATCCGCAATAAACCAAATATTTAAAAAAAAGATGTGCACTTCCCTTAATATGTGGCGTTCTTGGCGCGTTGGTTGAAAACATTGGCACAATGGGAGGAGGTCACGGGTTCAAACCCATTGACCTCTCCTACTATTGTGATTTTTGGTTTGCATATGGTTGATANTAACAATATAACATATGGTTCAACGTTAATATAACACATGGGCCCAAGGGATATGGTTGATATTGTTGTGGTGGTTTATTGTATGGTTTGGATACGATATAACATATGGCTTTGTTATAAAGGTTGAAAATCGGTTGTATGGATATGTCACAAGGTTGTAACAATATAACATATGGATATGCCACAAGGTTGTAACAATATAGCATATGGTTCAACGTTAATATAACACATGGGTCCAAGGGCTAAGCCCTCGGCCCACCCTTTTTCCAAAATAGCCATCAAACAAATTTTAAATACAAGTTAACTTCATAGTGGTTAAGAACCAACAAGTGGAGATCCTTCCTAGGAGGATGTGGTGGAGACTTTGGCGGAGGAGAGGTTGGGGCTTTGAATCCCTTAGGATCCAAAAAATTTTGTAAACAAACTTATACATGGCCAATCGGATTGCCACATGGAGCTCTCCAATTGGTCCACCTGGATGTTGAGATGCCACCTAGATGCTACTTGTCAACTATCTATTGGTCCACCTCATTTGCAAACTCAGCCACTTCCAACTAGAATAAAACCTAACACATCATCACTGTACATTCCACGGACACCCTTACATTGGTGCCATGTGGCATCCCTTTTTCCCCAATTTTACATGTTTTGTCGAAACTTCAAAACTTAATAACTTTCATGTCTAGAGTCTATTTTTCCCAAAACAAACATCACTGAAAATCGCTCATTGATCCCTAAGCAGATGCAAGCTTTTGTTCATGTTTTGAAGAATTTCATTTTGATCGATCTTGGAGATCCTCCTGGATCAGTGTTTGTGCAGAGGATTGGTGTCCTCACAGGTTGGAGCATGTATACAACAAGTTAGTGCTTGCATAGAGGATTGGTTTCCTGACAGGTTGGAGCTTGATACATCAAGTTGGTGCTTGTTTGTGGGATTGGTGTCCCAATCAGATTAATGTATGAGTGATTTGGTGCTCACATACTGGAGATTGGTGTCACCCATCTATCTATGTAATCGAAATATATATATATATATATATATATATATATATATATATAAAGTTACTTTCCAAATACTCTACGCACAACTGTCTTTTATTTTTATGATTGAAATTGAAATTGGTGCATGAATTGTAAAGTCAAAAATTGTTTAATAAGTTCATGATACTGATTCACCCCCCTTTTCAGTATCATGAAGAAGTCCAACATATATCTCCCAATACCATGGGTCCATAACCTCAATAACCAAAGTAGGCTAACTTGCTCTATGACTGAGTCAATATTAACCCAACAATGAGGAGATGTTTAGGAAATACAAATCTGATTGGATGTGCTTGTGTAGGTTATTGTGGTACTTCAATACCAAGTTCTATTCAGAGTATTTTCTACCCAAATTTGAGCACAAGGTGTTGAATATATTAGTGAACTCTAGCACCATTTGGTCTCTCTCCTAGCACAAATTTGTCCATCTCGTGTACTTGTCATCATAGTTTTTGACAGGGTATAATTCCTCCTTGAGGGATGTTAGACCTAAAGTTTATACTTGACTATAAGAGTACAAAGTTTAGACACCTCAAATATTTCATAAGTTTGATTAAATCTAGGTGAAGTTACAAGTATACTGGGTAACTTGGATGGGATTATCAAGCATAAACTCAATCAGATCAGTAACCTTTCATAGTTCAAAGGCACACAAAAGGATAGATAGACATGTAGATAAACAAAATAGAATAGAAGGAAAGAGACACATACATGAATACATAAGTTTCACGGGTTGCTCAGTCTTACATATCCATAAGAAAACCGTTCACATTCAAAAGGAATTTGAAATAGAATAAGAGTATTTGAATATAAATCATGAACCGTAAGTAATTAAAAGAAAAATATTTACTATGATCATTTCTATCATTCATATGACAAGAAAAGCTGAGAAAAGTTGTCTTTGTATTCAAATAAGAAGAAATAGAATAGATAATACAAGCAAACAAAGTATAACCATCAAGACGCATGAGACTTTGATACATGTAATGTTAGAGAAATGTATATTTCATATAGAACTCTCGAGTCCTCACACTTGACCATCAACACTTAAACCCCCTTTACTTTTTCTTTCTTCTCTTTATATATAGAAACGATACCATAACCAATTTTAAGGATCCAGTACCTACTTATAACTACCAATAGTAACTATAATTATTAAAAATTGATCTAATGATTTAGAACATAAAATTTAAAATTCGATATCAAATCTACCTTTATAGGGTATACTTTAACTAGATTTAATTTTTTTAATCTCAATCCCATTCTTGTAATTTAACGGGCTTTTAAAATAAAACATTTTCCAAGGCTATTTAATGAAGCGTTTTCCTTACTAGATGTGATAGCAATTCAAAATTTGCAAAATAGTATTAAAATTCCGCCCCTAGAACTTCTGGTAGTGCTTTTTTCTTTTTATGTATGAAGGGTGCTACCGGGAGTTCTGAAATAAATTTTTATAGCGTTCTTTTCCTGTAGCTTACTATTAACAGCTAGTTCTAGTAGCACTATAACCCCGTCTTCCATAGTGTCCTATCGTCCACAACAAAAATTATATTTAACAAAATTGAAATGCTTTACTGAAAGATACTTCTTTGATCACATTACCAATGTTCATCAATTGTCCCCAAAAGGCTTTAATAAACATGTAGCATTGCATCTGCCAAAATCCTGAGGTTATTCTATGTTTGATGTTCATTATTTTCTTGCAACCATTTCATCCTTAATATCCTATTCTTCTTGAGCAACTTCTTATTATGTTCATGAAACTTTTTATTTTGCTTATATATCTTATGAGCCCAGACACATAACTTGTTATGCTTAGTAACAAGCTTGTTCAATATTCTACCTTTTCTCCTTCCCTTTTTTATCATAATATTCCCATGTTTGATGTGCTCATTTAATTCTTTGAATTTCTTCAGTCCCCGTTAAATATTTTCCGCTTTATTCATCCTTTTTATCTTTTGGTTGTGGTGCAATGATAGAGTCCTATACTACTATCTATTTAACGTGCTCATTCTCCTCTAGCTCAGAATCTTCACTGTCTAAGTATGGAAGGCTCAATATATTCTTTACATGAATTTGAGAAGGTGAAGGAAAAGGACCTTCTATAACAACTTTATGTGCATTAGGCATGCTTTCCACTACTTCTTATTCTTCTTCTAAATCAGTTTGATCATAATGAACACCTTCAGGTAATTATGGAAATTCTTGTAACCCCTTTACGATATTTGTCAAAATATGAGAAATCTACTGCTCCATCTTAGCAGGTCAATCATTTTCCTCATTTTATGGAAATGAATCATCTAAAGCATCATCCTTTATAGTGATTATATTATTCTTCTTTAAAGCAAGATTTAAAATTGCTTTGGCATTTAACCTTAGTTTATTGGTCAAACTAGTGTTAGGCCTTCTTGGTACATACTCCTACTGTATCTTTTTCTTGCCTTTTTTAGTCTTCCTAGATCCTTTCTTATTAAGTTTACTGCTAGAAGGCTCCCCAGTTCTTATATATGGAGGTTCATATACATGTTATAATAATGTTTCTTTGTTTGATGGATCAAATATTTCTACTTCCCTCTTCCTTTTCCTACTATAAAACTTTTTGAATTTAGGGGCTACTTCTTTCTATTCTAGAATAAATTCTATATTTTTCTTCGAGGTTCCTTCTTATTCAAAATCAATCTTGAAGAAGACTAATGATCATGGTAATGGGAAGTGTTACTGAAAGGTTTGAAACTGACATATTATACATATCACATGATGTAATAGATCACATACCCGCTGAATTAGTTATCACACATTTTAAATGAATGATTATCTCATGTTTGGACAATTTACAAGGTGATCCTATTATGATTAGATCATAATGTTGAGATTTATAACATCTCCCTTGTGGAACACGATCAAGGTTCCACTACTGAAACATGGAAATTTTCTTTAGCATGTCCTTAATGGAATTTGTTACACCTAAAATTTGTTTCTATGCTCAATCCCCTAAAGTGACATGGCAAGGTCATCTTTTAGAGAGTTTTTTCCTAGTTCTAGGATGTTTGACACACCTTGTCTCCTGACATAGGGTGTTAGACCTTCCTGAAGCCACTTTCCCACTGACATAGTGCACCGATGAAACTCGTTTTCTCAATACAACGGGCGTCGGTGCAACTTTCCCATATTCAAAGAGCGTCAGTACTGTGAAAAAGGAAAAAAATTAGTATTTCGAGAACCTTCTAGATGAAATTCCTCGTAGAGGCTTATCCCAACCGTATGGAATAGGTGGAACTCATACTCATCCTCTAGCGATCATTCTCTACCTTCCTCACAAAATATCTCAACCCCTTTGGGCTACCTTTGGCCTATTTATACAAGCTTCCCCTCATGGGTAAGGGGAGGGAAGAGAACCAAGAGAGCACCTTTATGCTTCTGGAATCATTGCTGGTATAGGAGGAAAAGAGTGTAGTTGTGAGTGAGGCTTGTAAATTTTGTAGAGTGTATATGGAAGTTATGTCAAACACATTGCGAGAACGAGGCTTCAACATCAAGGATTCGGTTGTAGCTTTTTTCTCTTATGTTATTAATACAAACATGTTCTCATTTTCCATGAACAATTTGTGTCAATATCAATCGTTTGTTACTTTTATCCTTAACTATTAGTATATATTTTTGAAGTATCTTGTTGTTTTCATTGTTTTGTCTTGTTCTTCATGCTCTTGGAAGGTACAATTGACCACGAAAGGATCTGTAAGGAAAGGACAAACTTCAACACTAAGGTAACAGAATATTGACATTCAAGTAGTTCAATTACTTAGGATAGGGATGCATCGTTGTGCCTTTTTGTTCTATATTTTCCCTATGTAGACTAGGGAAACAATCTTTTCCCGCACTAATTGAAAATATCTGGTAACAAAACTAGTGACTCCACTAGGGATTAACTAATCATATCTGTGAATTTTGATTTTCCTTTTGATTACGAGATTACAAAGTTTTTTCTCTCTTTTAAGGATATAAGGTGAGTAATCCACCATATTTCACCTTCACTTTGGTTTGTGTATATACTTACCATAATTCCAATTTGATTCACAATGGATTATTCTAAAGGTTATTTGCTTCTTTTGTATTTATAGATCCGTCGACACACCCGGGTGTGTTTGAAAGAGTGTCGAACTTCCCCTGACACTTTTTTCCTGTTGAAATATTGTAACTTCAAAGGATATTATAAATGTATTTTACTGATGTACCCCAAGGGAGATGTATTATTCCTTCATCAGGATGTTACTATTGTATTTGGTCATCATAGAGTCATGAGCTAAAGCCTCCATTGTAATCTGGGTCAATAGTACCCTAATGAATATAATATAATATTGTTTTGAGTCTTCCTAGGTGAAGTCGCTCGAGTCAGTTAAGTGGGGCTGACTTGTTGGGTTAAAATTCAAGTGACAGAAAGAGTATAAATAGAGGAGATGTGTTCCTCATTTGAACACACACTCACTTGTGTATAGAGAATAGGAGAGAGAGAGAGAGAGAGAGAGAGATCTGTTGGGAGAAGGTGCACCTATCTAGGGTCTTGTCTTATACTTTTGATACATCTATATAGAGGAATTTTTGCTGGGTTTTCTTCCCCGTGAGGGTTTTGCAGGATAAATCGTTATGTTCTTATTTGTGTGAGTTGCTTGTCTATCTTTCAGTGATCCTTTTGCATATATTTATGATGTTATGATGATAAATGTTATTAGATAATGTATAACCATTAAAAAATTAACATGGTGTCATAGGTACCCTGAAAGAAGTCTTTATTCTATCGAAACACCACTACAGCTACAGCTACTAAAGATTAAGCTTTCATGCTTGAAAACCCTAGAAGACAAACACTAGTCATGTTGGGACTTTTTCTATAACTATATATTGGAGAAGTATCAAGAGCCAAAACTTTTAAAAGAAGAATATGAAATCGTGATGTACCTTGTGTAAACGTTTCAACCTTAGATTTGCTATAATCTAGGAGATATGATTCCTCCAACTTTGGGTTCAAGCCTCTACCAGAATTCATCCTTAAATAGGTGACCTAGGGACAATTTCTATATCTTGGGATAGGAAGGTACAAATGAAATTTCACAAAATTTTTCATATAGGGCATGGACTTTAGTTTCTATGGTAAACGTTTCAAACCCAGAAAGTGAAACAATGAGACATGGAAGTCCCTACAAGTTCTCTATGCTGAACAGTCCTTAAACAAGTCACCTTGGTAAAATTCGCATAAGTCCCAATTTGTGAAAAGTTTATGCTATAACCTATGGGTTTGTGAACAATTATAGACCAAGAGACCTTAGTACGAAGTTTCAAACTTAGAGGAGCGTGAATTTTGGAGATGCAGCAGAAACAAGATCAGGAAATTCTACAAAAGAAATTGAAGAAAACTAGGGCATAAGATATTTTGTAGTTATGTTCACAGTTTTGGGAAAATGAGTATGTTTCTAATCTCTCCTTGGGGAGGCACATATTTCTATCCAATATGATCTGAAATATACCTAAGTTTAAAAATTAGGTTTTCTCTATTAAACCCTAGGTCCACCAGAAGCAGTATTCCAGAAAAGCTTTCAAGCTAGCATCAAGTTGAATCAGTCTCATTGGTAAGTTCCATCCTCTCTATTTCCATTTGAGGTTCTCATTTTTATCATGATGAAAAAAATTATCAATCTTTATAACAATCTTGAAGAAGTTGAGAACCTCTGATCATTGAAGTATAGAGTGCTTCTCATATCTGAAGAAGCATGACCTGGAGAACTATGTCAAAGAAGAAGTTTTAGATCCAGAGGGAGATGAAGACAAGGCACAATTAGGATTTAGTCAAATCCAATAGGATTATTACCACCTCCATTGGATCTCAAATGCAACTTACTTGTAGACTCCCAAGGATATGTTTGGTACAATGACTAGCCTTTACGAAGGAAAGAATGTCAACAAAAAGATGACATTGAGGAACCAACTGAAGAATGTGAAGATATAGAACTCAGAGACCATGTAGTTCCACTTCACAAGGGTTTATCAAATCAAAGGAAAACTTGAAGAATTCAAATAAAGAAATCATGTTCACACTGTTGAATATTCCTCAAGTGATGAGGAATGTGAATTCTACTAGTTACGAGAATCAATAGAAGGATCAAGGACATAAGGATCAAGAAGGAGTCAACCAAACAAATAAAATATAAGTATTTGAATTGTCATTATTTAGTTGTGTTAAAATAAATGTTTTATGCATTATAGAATGGTTGCATTAATGACAATATACTAGTAATATTCATGTTATGGGTAAGGATCCCATGGTGCTATACAACACTCCATTGCTACTTATCAAGAATGAATCTCCTTGCTGACATATTGGGATTAGTGCACAATATCAATAATGTGGTAGAGATGGAAGGCATCTGGAAAGCTTCCATGTATGGATGAATGTTGTATTGGATAAAATATTTCCATGATTATATCATTATGCATAAGAATTTGTCATTATGCATATGTATTATGAAATGTTTCTAACCATGCAACTGGTGTATGTGACTTGTAGGAAAGGTCGTGTACGATATCCTACAAGAAAAGGAGGATAAGAATTGTTCCGAAGAAAAAGTGATGATAATTCAACATTCACTCCAATAAACATACATAAATATGAACTTGATGCTCCCAGGGTTAGAGACACTGTGACGAAAGAAAGAAATTCAGAACGATATAAGAGAGCATAAATCCATCTCGAGATCTGTGGACCAACACACAACTCGCAAGATAGATCATACAATTTACTCAGCAATTGAAGAATGAAATAGTGAAAAAATGATTGAAACTGTGAATGCTTTCATTAATCAAAATTAATTAGATAATTAATTACAATGGAGTACAATGGCTAAATATCCTCATGCAATTTGAATCCACATGAGGAAATTCGAATTGGTTGGACTCTACTTGGCTGAATGGTTAACTGACCTTATCTAAATCATTATCGGAGTTCAAAATCCAAACTCAGGTGTCTAATTCGGTGTTAAATAGTCTAACTGACTGAGGTAGGTGAGTAAATGTGCCTCACCTGCATGCAGCCATGAAATCCTAGCACTAACTGAGTAGAACTGAATGTAGGGAACTATAACTGAATGTAACTGACTCCTAACTGAGCTTGACTAGTCACCAACTGAACTCAACTAATGGAGGTTGGTATTGGCACTCCCAATGGCTCCTAATTTGTAGGGATTGATCTAGGAGGCTCATAGACTAATGCATGTAAGTGCAATCAGTGGCATTTGGCCTCAATTAGTGTTCCCCACACTTTAGTAACTTGTACATGTTACCTAATTAGGCCAAGTGGACCCAATGGTGCTAGTGACTAAAAATATACTGAAAGGAATCCAGATTTAGACATGACTCCTAATTTAGACATAATGACCAAATTGGATAAGGGAGGATTATAATACTAACACCCCCCCTGAATGATAAATTTGACAATTTGTGGGCCCTGGTAACTAATACCATAGGTCACCCATTACAACAAGTAAAGTAACTACTCAACACAAGGAGTTGGGGAAAAAAACACATGGGAAAAATTCCCCCCCTCTAACTAAGCAGATAGAATCAGGATTCAAGTCTAAAAAACTTGAAAATTTCTTGCTTCAATATCTGTGATGTAGTGAAGCAGCATGCATGATTTTCTACGCACAGGTATCCTATGGCGTGACATGTAGACTTCTCCATCTTCTCCCAAAATGATGATGGAAGGAAGGAGGAATGTAACCTTTGCCTCTTGCTGGATGAAGAGCTGTATGATCCACTCTATTCTTCTGAATGTAGTGAGACTGATCCTTTTCCATCTACCGTCTTACAGGGAGTCTATTGCATCTCTCTGAAGGAGGTAAGATTGCATGACATAGCACAAGGTTCTTAGTCTTGTGAGTGTCAGATGGATTTCCAGTCATCTTCCTAGCTTCCATTTTGGAAGTAGGGACTAGATCTATATCTGAATCACCCTGAATCTTAATCTCATAAACTGATACAGTTGGATCTACAATACTAGTGAAAACTACAAAAGAAGTAGATGAAATGTTTTTACCTTCCCTTGCAAGTGGCTGCTGAGAGTGCACATGTTCTAAAAATGGCATGAAGTGTGAGAACTCATATTCCTTGGAGGCATGATTTGTAGCACCCTTTGCTATGATGTTC
Source organism: Pseudotsuga menziesii (assembly GCA_001517045.1). Taxonomy (NCBI): domain Eukaryota; kingdom Viridiplantae; phylum Streptophyta; class Pinopsida; order Pinales; family Pinaceae; genus Pseudotsuga; species Pseudotsuga menziesii. The sequence goes on along the minus strand of LPNX011057995.1, from coordinate 1,486,433 downwards.
CCAATAGAGATATCTATGATCTCTACTGAGTCAGGACCAAATATCACTCACTTTGGAGAGCCAGTATGAGTCATCTGGTATACATATAACAGATTTTTAGCTAGGGAGGGCACATAAAGCACATATTTGAACTTTCCATGTTCAAGCTTGATAGAACCCTTCCCTTTGGCTTGAAATTTACTATTATTTCCCATATGAATACTAGGACCATCAAAATACTGCAAGGAAGAGAATGATTCTCTTGATGCAACCATATGATTGGAAGCTCTAGAATCAATGAGGAAGGCATGTGTTGTTGAGCAGCTAGCCTTTATTGCATGGAATGCATCTTCATGTTATTTAGTTTCTTCTCTATGGTCAGGCTTCCTTGTGCTAGCAGGTACAGTAATGTTATGTTTCTTCAAAATAAGAGCCATCTCATCAATTGTTCTTATCATACAGGTGCTTTCTGGATGAAAGCCCCTTCCACAGTAAAAACAAAGTGTCTTTCCTTTGCCATTATTCTTGCTTCTCTTCGAACCTAAAGGCTCGTTTGACTGCTCTTTCTCCACAGATGACTCATCCTTTTGCTTCCCTTTATAATTTGCTACCTTAGTTCCTCCAGCAACCAATGCTTGATCTTTGGAAGATCGAATAATCCCCATTTGGATCAATTTGTCATGCTACCGAGTTCAATGGAGTTCAAAATACAAACTCGGGTGTCTAGTTCAGTGTTAACTAGTCTAATTCAGTGTTAACTAGTATAACTGATTGAGGTAGGTGAGTAAATGTGCCTCACCTGCATGCAGCCATGCAATCCTAGCACTAACTGAGTAGAAATGAATGTAGGGAACTAGAACTGAATGTAACTGACTCTTAACTGAGCTTGACTAGTTACCAACTAAACTCAACTAATGGAGGTTGGTATCAGCACTCCCAATGGCTCCTAATTTGTAGGGATTGATCTAGGAGTCTCCTAAACTGATGCATGCAAGTGAAATCAGTGGCAGTTGGCCTCAATTAGTGTTCCCCACACTTTAGTAATTGGTACATGTTCCCCAATTAGGCCAAGTGGACCTAATGGTGCTAGTGACAAAAAATAGACGGAAAGGACTCCCGATTTAGACATGACTCCTGATTTAGAAATAATGACCAAATTGTACAAGGGAGGATTATAATCCTAACATGTATACCAACCTGAACATGTTATCTGATGAATCACTAGAGTTAGTGGATGTGACTCAGTACAGATAGCTTATTGGGTTGTTGATGTATCTAAAAAATATTAGGGCAGATATATGCTTTGCTATGAACACCCTGAGTCAGTATCTAGTTAAACCTAGACGAGTTCACCTAATATCTGCAAAGAATGTGATGAGGTTCCTAAAGGGTATGATAGACTTTGGACTATACTATGATAGAGATCATGACTATAGATTGTATGGATATATGGATTGATATTGGGAAAGAAGTCCCAAAGACAGAAAGGGAACCTCAGGTGGATGTTACTATCTAGGATCCTCTATGACCTTATTAGAATTATTGTGCTATTAGATCTTCAGGAAATGAGTGCAATCAGATTCTTAACTATTATGCAATGAAAGGAATGAATAATACACACTGAACAAAACAAATCTCATAGGAAAAAGACAAGTATTTCTCAGATAATTATAGTATAAGCTTCATTACATCCCAATAGTATACAATGGTAATACATAAATGAGAATTCGAATCTACCAACTCAATTTGACTACATGGCTAACTAGAAGTGTCTAAATCACTATCGGATTCAACTAGATAACTCCATATGTCTAATATAGTCTCTCAATCAATTATAATCAATTAAACCAGTCTAATTACAGTGGTAGGCAAGAAGTAGGTGAGAACTGGCACCTTCCCACATGCAGCCATGCTTAACTGAAACTAACAGAACCAGAGGAGATCTAACTGAATGTAACTGAAGCATAACTAAGCTTAACTAATTACCAAATGCCAACAACTGAAGTAGGTTGGTGTCGGCACTCCCTCTGGCTCCTAAATTGTAGGGATTGGTCTAGGAGGTGCCTAAACTGATGCATGCAAGTGCATTCAGTTCCAGTTAGTCTCTATTGGTGTTCCCCACACTCTAGCGACTGGTACATGTGGCCCCATTAGGCCAAGTGGACCCAATGGTACTAGTGGACCCAATAATAACTAACTAACTCCTAATTTATGCTAATATAATCTAATATACCATTTGGACAATAGAGGATTATAAATCCTAACACCCCCCTTGAATCCTAACTTGGAAAATTGTGGGCCCTCGAAACAAGGCCAAAAGTCACCCATATACAACATAAAAGATTAAAATGTTGCTTAATAAACCGAGGAAATAGGGGAAAACCTCATGGGAAAACCCCCCCCTCAAAATAAGTAGGAACAGGAAAATACAAGCTATTTTTAGAAGAAAAGAAGCTTCCTCCTTAGAAAAATAACTTGTCAAAACTATGTTGCAATTTGTAGCACTATCAAGTAGTATGGTTATTTTGTGCAGCAACATCCTTAATTTGTGCATGTGAACCTCTCCAAACTAATGGTTATTTCTGGAGGATTTTTCCTCTTTGGAAGAAGAAGAATATGTTCAACTGAATCATAAATATAGACAGTTGCATGATGAAAACGAGACCCATGTGGAGCAATTGAAATCAACTAATGAGACAGAAAATGTGATGGATAATTTGAACCATGTGAGGAAAACCCAAGAAACTAATTTACCATAGACTTGAGCATCGAACCATGTGAGGTAAAATCATCCCCAAGAGTTAGGAGTAAGTGTCCAGGCGAATGCAGAATGTCTCCATCTTTACTAGTTCTGTGGAGATGAGCATGTGATCAAATAGATAGGTAGAGAAGCCTTGGGACTGTAGAGAGAGAATGCTTGAGCTCCATAATCTGATATATCTTCAGAAATAACCAATTATTCACAAAAAATAATATCATCAAACTCATAAGAGTAAACTAACATCAAATCCCTAGCAGCAAGTTTGAAGGAGACTTGCGGTACTTGATTTGTCACACCAAATTTTTTGAGACCAGCTACAAGCATTAATGAAAGCCCTTGAAACTTAAAACATGAACCAAATAATGTCATATCATATAAAAATAATATAATATCATATCCAAATAGGTTCATATCAGATCCAAGAGTGCTCCACTGAGATGGTAGATGCACAATTTTCTACTTCTTCAAAATTATGAGTATTGGTGCATGCAATCATGCAAGAATTTGTTGGAAGCTCTAGGTCAATGATAGTGAATGGATCAATCCTACAATATTATATTATTTCCAAAATATCCATGTTATTACTTATCTTCACACTAGAAACATCATTAGAGATAGAGAAATCAAATTCCTCTTCATTTTCTGAAACAATCACCGATAAACTATGCACAAAATTTAAAATAGAAGAATCACTGTAGAATTTTTACATAGAATGGAAGGAGAGTTTTTATTCAACAACATAGATTTGAATTTCTTCTTCTGGATCAGCCATATGAGAATATGATTTATCATATATCTCATAAAATTTTGGAGCAGCAGGAGAAGGAGTCACTCCAAGGAGACTTTCTTCAATTCGAATTGACTGTGTGGAAGATTATGCTTCTTCTTTATCTTCAACAATTTGATTTATTGTAGGAGAGGGAATATAGAGTCCATTTTTTAACTTTGCATGCTTGATTTTATCTGAACATTTCTCAACATCTGGGATTTTAGAGTCATCTCCCATATGACTTCTAGGTCCTCTTGATAGAGTGGAAGTGATGAAGGATTCCCGGGAGGAAACCATGTGGTTGCTTGCTCCAGAATCTATCAAATAAGCCTTCGATAGAGTGAGTCATGCCTTCAAGGAATGGAATCTCTCATGTTCTTCATTCTGCTCTCCACCATCATACATATCAATACCTTGTGGAAAGGCAATATTGTTATGTACAAGGAGACTATTTAACTGGCCGATGGTATTCTTCATGCACGAGTCTTATGGATGAAAACCCCTCATACAATAGGGACACTTTTTATTTTCAAACCTTTTCTTATTCTTGGAGCCTGAAGCTCCTTCAAATGTCTTCTGACACGATTTAGGATTTGAATCATATTATTTAGGCTCCTTCCCCTTATGCCTCCCTTTTTCTTGTGCTTTGGTAAAGTCTGTCACTAGGAGAGTTTGGTTTTTGGAAGTCTAGATGACTCCGATATGGACCAAATTCTCTTGCTCCTGTATTAAGGACTTGCAAAAGGAATCAAGTGAGGGAATCTTCCAATTGGGAATGGAAGATTGAGACAAATACATAATACTCAGTACCTAGTTTGTTTAGTCTGGAGAGCACATGTTTCTCATCCTTTCTTTCTATTCTGCATTGTCTACATTGAAGTACAAGAGACTTGGATTTGGTAAGAATTGATGTATGGTATCAAAGCTGCTAGGATGTAAAGCTATCAAATAATTTTCCAAACTGTGTCCTCGAAACTCATCTTGATTTCCAAACAAGACTTTAAGCTTCTCCCAATCTTCTTTGGGAGTCCTCAAACCTTCAAGGTGAAAGAGGAGTTCCATGGAGATATGAGTACATAGATAACCAAAAGATTAATCTAAGCGGTTTAGAAACTTGTTTTTCTCAATTGGATGATGGGGCTCAATCTCCCTTCCTAGTATTATCCTGAAGACGCCCTTGTTGCGCAAGGAAACTTGCATATCTTCCCTCCAATCAACATAATTGAAGGGTGTTAGGATCCAAGGTGTGGAGGGTTGAGAATCCATAATTCTCCTGCTGATCAAAAAATATCTTCAATGAAGCTACGTAGTGCCTATGGAAAAATCATTGCAAAACCAAAACCATTCGCACTATGTTAGAATCAATCCTTCCTTCTCGACATGTACACTTTTTCAGGGTCTGTCAGGACTGAACCACCACTCTAAATACATTCATAGGAATCAAGGAAATATTTGCGGGAATTCTGTGGAAATCCAACTGCTTATGGTGTACAATGGAGAGTAGATAGACTTGAAGCTTTCCTGAGATGGCTCTGATACCATATTATAATTATTGTTCCATTAGATCTTGAGGAAATGAGTGCAATCAGATTCTTAATTATTATGCAGTGAAAAGGAATGAATAATTCTCACTGAACAAAACAAATATCATAGGAAACATACAGGTATTGCTCAAATAATTACAGTATAAAATTCATTACATCCCAGCAGTATACAATGGTAATACATAAAGGAGAATTGAAATCATGAGATATGAATTCGAATCTACCAACTCAATCTAACTGCATGGCTAACTAGAAGTGTCTAATCACTATCGGAGTTCAGCTGGCTAACTCTAGATGTCTAATCCAGTATCTCAATCAGTTATAATTAGTTAAACCAATATAAATACAGTGGTAGGTGAGAAGTAGTGAGAACTCGCACCTTCCCACATGTAGCCATGCATAACTGGCGCTAACTGAACTGGAGGATATCTAACTGAATGTAACTAAAGCATAATTAAAATTAACTAGTTACCAACTACCAACAACTGAAGGAGGTTGGTGCCGACACTTTCAATGGCTCATAAATTGTAGGGATTGGTCTAGGAGGCGCCTAAATTGATGCATGCAAGTGAAATCAGTTCTAGTTAGCCTCTATCAGTGTTCCCCACACTCTAGTGACTGGTACATGTGGCCCCATTAGGCCAAGTGGACCCAATGGTACTAGTGGACCCAATAATAACTAAATGACTCCTAAGTTAGGCTAATATAATCTAATAGACAGTTTGGACAAGGGAGGTTTATAAATCCTAACAGACCTCATGGTTGAGTAAGAAACAATCTAGTGTTTCTCTCAGCATGGCTAAAGCAAAGTTCATAGCTATTTGAAAATCCATATGGATTCAGAAATTGATGACAGGTCTATTTGATCTGGATACAACATTGATTCTATGTGACAACTAGAGTTGTATAAACATGACAAAGAATCATGTGTTCCATGATAAATCAAAGCACATAGAAATCTGATATTTTTACATAAGGGATATTGTACTGAAGGGAGCCATAAAACTCCAGTATGTGAGTATTGATGAGAAAGTTTCTGATATGATTGACCAAGACACCATGACAATCTTGGTGTAGTTCATAAATACTTTCCTCACAAGGATGGACAATGATGTAGATGCTGAAGACTTTCCTCGCAAGGAGGAATAGTGATGTTGATGATATAGATCCTTCCTCGCAAGGAAGAATAGTGAGGTTGATGATATACACTTTCCTCGGAAGGAGGAACAATGATGATATGGACCCTTCTCGAAAAGGATAAACAGGTTGAAGATATAGACCCTTCTCGAAAAGGATAAACATGTCGAAGATATGGACCCTTCTCGGAAAGGAGAAACAAGTCGAAGATATGGACCCTTCTCAGAAAGGAGAAATAGGTCGAAGATATGGACCCTTCTCAGAAATGAGAAATAGGTTGAATATATGGACAGGAGAAAAAGGTCCAATATATGGACTCCCTTCGGAAAGGATGAACAGTTCAAAGGTATGGACTCTCCTCAGAAAGGAAGAACATGTTGAAGCTATAAACCCTCCTCAGAAAAAGGGGAGCAAGTTGATGATATGGATCCTCCCTGGAAAGGGACAGTGATGATGAGGTTGTCATTGATGATGGGAAGGAATTGATGTTCAAGTATGAAATAGGCCAAGTGTTCCTGAAGATGATGACGAGGTCCGACAATCACTTGTGGATGATAGTATCCTCTATTGAGGATGGTTTTTCGGACAATAACACTCTGCTCTTGAGAGTGATCCTTATTAACTAAGGATGGTCCTACAGATGATACTCTCACATGGAGAGTGTACCTACATTCATTTGTGGATGTCATATAATAACACTCACTTGGGAGTGGTCCTAGATTTGAAGCTGAGGATGCTCTACGATGAGTCCTTACCGATGACAGGTCCTACATTCACATGTGGATGAGATCTGCAGTTGCAAACGATACTCTCACATGGAGAGTGTGCCTACATTCACTTGTAGATTTCGTAGAATAACACTTGCTTGGGAGTGGTACTATATTTGAAGTTGAGGATTCTCTACAATGAGTCCTTACGGATGACAAGTCATGCATTCACGTGTAGATGAGATATGTAGTTTCAGATGATACTCTCGCATGGAGAGTGTTCCTACATTTATATGTAGATATTGTAGTATAACACTCTCTTGGGAGTGGCCCTATCCTTAACAAGGTGAGGATTTTCTATCATGAGTCTTTACAGGTGATAGGTCCTGCATTCATTTGCGAATGAGATCTACATTTAGTTGTAGATGATATGGTCCTGCATTCATTTGTGGATGATCCAGTTGGTTGATACTATGGACCCTCATCGTTAAGGGGGAGTAGGATGATGAGGATTGTATCATCCTTGGACATATGTCCTAAAGTGATATGGATTGATCATCCCGCAAATAGATCATGTGTATTGCAGGTAGTATTGCAAAAAAGGATAGTGAATATCAAATTGTGTCTACAAAGGATCAAGAAGATCGAAGTGATGCTACAAAGGATCAATAAGATCAAAGTTCTGCTACAAAGGATCAAGAAGATCGAAGTGCTGCTACAAAGGATAGAGAAGATCGAAGTGCTGCTGAAAAGGATTGAGAAGATTGAAGTGCTGCTACAAAGGATCAAGAAGATCAAAGTGCTGCTGCAAAGGATCGAGAAGATTGAAGTGTTACTACAAAGGATCAAGTGATCGGGTGCTGTAAGAAGATGAAGATCAAAGTGTTGTTGCAAAGGATCAAGAGATAAAAATTCTCCAAGAAGAATATCAAAGTGTTGCTGCAAAGGATCAAGTGATCGAGTGTTGTAGAAGATCAAATATAAAGACTCGGTGTTGTAGAATATTTTGTTCCAGTACTGAAAATGTTCTAGTAACTATTCAAGTTACTGATGATTGTTGAAAACTTCCTATGACGTATAGATGTATCATCTTGATTATGTTGCAGATTCTCTCTCTCTCTCTCTCTCTCTCTCTCTCTCTCTCTCTCTCGTTACTCCTATAGTTGATGATGATGTTGTCAGTAGAATACCCTTCTCGTTAAGGGGGAGTGTTGAAATATTGTAACTTCAAAGGATATTCTAAATTTATTTTACTAATGTACCCCAAGGGAGATGTAGTATTCCTCCATCGGGATGTTACTATCATATATGGTCATCATAGAGTCTTGAGGTAAATCCTCTATCGTAAGTCGGGTCAATAGTACCCTAATGAATATAATATAATATTGTTTTGAGTCTTCCTAGGTAAATTCGACCCAATCAATTAAGTGGGGTCGGCTTGTTAGGTTAAAAGTCAAGTGATAGAAAGAGTATAAACAGAGGAGATGTGACCCTCATTTGAACATACACTCACTTGTGTATAGCGTATAGGATATATATATATATGCTGGGAAAAGGAGCACATTTCTGGGGTCTCATCTTGTACTTTTGATAAATCTATATAGAGGAATTTTTTTTGGGTTTTCTTCCCCGTGAGGGTTTCCCAGGATAAATCATCGTGTTCCTTTTTGTGTGGTTTTTCTTGTATATCTTTCAGTGATCCTTTTGCATATGGTTATGATACTAAATGTTATTAGATATTTTATACATTAAAAACTTAATATGTCTCATTGTTAAGGAGCATCGTTGAAGCAGGGTTTCCATAATCAATAAGCACCACTGATGCTATCCATAGAGAAGCAAAGAGCGTCGACCATTCTATGATGCCCTAGTTCTACCCTACATTGTGTGTCGAGATAGGCCATTTCCAAATCAAGGATCTTTCTTGTTAACCCAAAAAATTATCTGATTATCTCTACATGACCTACACCACAAATACATCCATGTCATTTCCCTCATTTGACCCCCACACCCTTGCAAAGGCTCAAAAAACACAAAAAGGGCTTAAAACCCCTAAAAAGAGCCAAAATAGCTCTCATAGGGGCTAAAACCCCTCAAAGGAGCTTAAAATCCCCAAAGGAGCTAAGAAATGAGAGAAAGGGGCTTAAAGTCCAAAAAGGGGGCTAAATCCTTGACCAAGGGCTTAAAACCCTAAAACCCAAGGAAAAAGCTATAAATACAAGGGTGGGGGTCACTCTCAAAATAGTCATTGTCTACCTACCGTTACTCTGCCCATGTGAGTTCCTTGAGACCCAAATCTCTCAAGCCATTCACCCCTCTCCTCCATTTGCTCCTTTGCTCCATTAGCCAATGCCCATTCCAAGAGAGGTAGCTCCCAGCTAGGGCATGGTGGCCCATTTCATCAAAAACAAGAAGGTATACCATGAATTTCTGTTGTTAGTTTTTTTCTTTGTAGGTTGTTTTTACATGCAGATAGTTTATTACTAGTAGTGTGCTACAGGTTCTCCATTGATTACTTGTTGCAGGATTATTTCTCTAATAGTTTATTGCATGGTTTCCATGGATCAAAGCTAACCCTTTCATGCAGGTTTCTCTTACATCCACAGAGAACCTATCCTTCCATCCTATATATGGAAGGTATTCGTTTCTGCTCGTATCTAGGGTGAAAGCCCTACTACAGTTTGGTGACCATACCAGGTCGATCCCAAAGGATCCCTAGGTTTTTACAATTTATTTCCATTTTTTGTTAACCTAGTTTAGATTGATGTTTATTTCTAGTTTATATCTCTGTTTTATCATTTACATTTCCACTCGAGCCCCCTTAAGGCTGACCCGGGCTCGTTCGGCCACAGTATAAGTTACTGTCAGTTGTTCCCAACTCAGTTTCTAAAATGTTTCACTTCACGGTCCAGATCGCTCTTATCGGGATGAAAGGAGCAACCCAGTCGCTTATTTAGCCCCAAAAGGAGTGACTTCACTCTCAAAAGTCCGATCGCACCCATTTTTTGTTTTTGGGCGACCCCCTCGTCTGTTTTCGGAAAAAACCAGTAACCCCTTCGCTACATTTTCCCCGAAAAGGGAGACCTGTCTCTCAGGATTCGGTTTTTTACTGTTCATACTGTCAGCATGGCCCTCTCACCACTGTCCAGCAACCTATTTATTTCTACAAATAGTTTCTATAAATTAATGATAGATTTGGTTAGCTGTTAATACATATGAATCTGTTCTAGGGCTTAGCTGAAATACTGCAATTTAATTTTCAGTTTTTCCACTTAAATAATTGAAAATTAACCTCTTGCTGAAACCCTTCCTCCTCTACCCAGTCATCACCCTTTGGGGTATTCTAGGATAAGACGAAGGGCCAAGATCATATAGTAATAGGCACTTATATTTGTTATTTCTTGAGACCACTAAAAATGGGTGACCTAGAAGGTAGAGGGGGTGGTAGGCCCAGGGGGCCTCACGACGTTCACGTCCTCCCTATTGAATGACCTTGCACTCAGAGAGTGACCTGAGGATCTACACATGGGATTAGTCCCACTGTGTTGAGAGCCCAACACTCTTTTCTGGTCAAATAGGAATACAAGTGTAAGGTAGTCACCTAGAAAGTATGCAATAGTTCAGTTTCATTATTTGCATGTTTCAAGTTTTTTTTGTTTCAAAATTTTACTAGTTTCATAATAGGTTTCCCATTTTGTAATCTCTATAGCAAAACATAAACGTTTGCGAAGTATTCATAAACCATAACTACAATCACCAAACTAATAACATAAAATAATCTAACAATGAACAATCTTTCATACACTAAACATGCACACAACCACACCAAATAAGCTAACCAAACTCAGTTCATGACATTGATCCAACCATTAAAATCTATCAATTTACATTAATTCAAAACCTTGCAATATTTGAGGACATAAGTCCTTGACTGCCTTAACCATGGGAAGTGCTTGGGATCAGCCTTGAAACTCATTGTGAGGAGTACCACAGGAACCCCAAAGTAGCTGGCCGCTGAGAGGAATTGCCAAGCAAAATAGGCAACAACCCCTACCGATTAACTAGATCTCCTGTGAGGAAAATTCCAAGCGTTGTCTCCTATCAGTCTTGGTGCGCGAGTGACCACGTGAAAGCTAGTAGGAAGCCACTGAAACTGGGGTCCAGAACGTCATTACAATATTACACCATTTGATCTACCTACCAAACACAATTGATCCCCCACGCTCTTCTTCATGCCTAAGAGGTGATCCACCATAGTTTGGGTCCTTGAACCAACACCATCGAGACCATTCTCAATGACCCTCTACACCGTCTAAAGGCCACACATCCTCTGACTCAATCTTAGACTCATATCAATCTGAGCCAGACATACACACTGCACCATCTAGCCCCATGGCTGGTGCAAATCCGGATCCACTTTTCGGACTGGTAATTGGAAGTGGACCCATGTCCATGCCTCACACCACCACCAACACCATTGCAGTTGGTCCTAGTACTACCATGCAGACTATCCTAAATCAGCTGCCTTTGCCTGTACCCACCAGTCAAACTATCGTACCTGTCATACCTGGGGGCACTGGCCCTTCTGCTCACACTGTCCAACTTTCCATACCTAGGGGTAGTGGCTCATCCATAATTGTGCCATAAGTACCCCCAATTGTGCAGGGACATCATGTTCATGCAAACCCCACCACCATTTCTGGTCCTTCCCACATCAACCTTAAGTCAAACCTCCCTTTCATGGCACACCTCAACCTGCCTGACTTGGCCAAATTAACCAATGACCCCATCTGTCATCAAGCCTTTTGGCCTCCCATGCCAACCAAGCTCCCCTCAGACATCCCTAAGTTTGAAGGGAAGGTAGGGGAGTTCCCTCAAAACCATATAATGACGTTTCATCTACGGTGCTCATCAAACAACATCATAGATGACTCAATTAGACTCAGACTCTTTCGATGCACACTCACAGGTGCAGAAGCCAAGTCGTACATTGAGCTACCACAACCCAAGTACCCAAATTTCAAATCCTTGGACTTTATGTTCCTGCAATATTTCCAAATCCCTGTCAGATATGATGAAGGGGTGGAAATATTGCTATCTTGCCACCAAAACACTGTGACTCACATCACCGACCACATCCATCAGTGGCGGTGACGTTGTATCTTGTGCAAGACCAAACTTGATGACATGATCTTCCTTGACTGGTTCTTAAAAACATTGCTTCCACCCATAGCCAAGGACGTCACCTCCGAACATCCCCAAACATCTTGAAGGCCCAACAGTTTGACCTCATTTACACACAGTCTGGATACCTCTACACCATCATTCTAGACGCTCCTCGTGCATGAACCTCCTACCAAGATGCGTCAGGGGCATCCCATGCTGCAGATGGAATCATAGGCTCTGTCTCCCATAAATCACAACACCACCTGGAACCACCTACGATGCCACCACACTCAAGAAACACCCCTAGTGTTTCCTACCCAAAACAAGCTCCTGAAAATGCAAGAATGATGTCTCAATCCGGAGCTACAACCTCCTATTCACAACTTGCGGCACAGCAGTAGACCCATGCATCTACTTGGCCAACACAACAATATGCAGGACATATTCCCACATTTGTAGCACCCCCAACCCCCCAAGTCTACTATGCACCACCAATGCAAGCCGCTCAATCTCCCGCCCCAGCTCCTCCAGCATCTTTGCGATAATTGTTTGCACAGAAAAACCAACCAAACCAACTAGCCCCCAATAACCAACAAGGGCAAGACAGAAACAACTGAGTTGGGAATCAAGGAAACAACCACCCACAAGGAGGCAGTAAACAACCAAATCCTCCCAACAACACCAAGGTGAACTGGCTAGCTCAAAATCCCTAGCAACCAAACCCACCTAGATGCAACACTCCGTTATGCACAAATAAACCATGAAAACTATGTGAGGTCTACGGGCACTATACACATGAATTCCCCTTCATGGGTCACGCTAAGTAGGCCATTTAGAATGAATTTCATCATGCTACCAATACAGTAGCCCTAGCTCAACCCAACCTGGCACGTCCAGGACCTCCTCCTATGGTGTTCCAAAACCCATTACCATTCCAAGGATAGGTAGCAACCGCATCTGCTCCCCAACCCAATCCCAATACCCCAATTGCACCTTCGACGACAGAAACACATGTTCACCTCCTGCTAGCCTTGACAACCGAAGAGGTCAATTTACAGACCAAGATAAATCAGTATGGAGCCAACACCAAACCCGCTGACCCATTAGCTGCATCCACATCCAAAACAACCATTACACCTCTTCACTTACCCCCTTTTCCCCCATGCCCCCCCATATGATAGGTTTCCAATAATGCCACGGCTAGAGCTGCTGTGAGCTACAACATCGATGATGACTTGGCCCAAACACCTACGACCATGTCCGCCCTTGAGGTACTTAAACCTTTCCCAACATAGCAGAAGGCCTTACTAGATTCCCTCGGTGCTATAGACCCCTCTGACTCCAAGTTAATCACGTTCGACACATGCAATGGAGAGACCTAGATGCCATCAACCATTGCCTTCCAAATTTCAGTATCCATTCAGAATTTGGTCGTACACTGGTGCATCATCGACGAAGGGGCATCCACATGTGTCATGTCAACCTTAGTCTAGAAGAAACTCGGGTCCCCAATTCTGTAACCATCCACCACTACTCTATGGGATTATGATGGCCATCCTGCTAAAGCCCAAGGTATCCTTTTGCATGTCCCCATAACATTAGCTAGGAAAACAGAACTGATTGACATAGAGGTGTTCAGTGCTCAGTTGGACTATAACCTTCTCCTCGAAAGAAGTTATATGTACACCATGAGAGCCGTAGCATCGGTTGTTTTTCATCTCATGATGTTCCCTCATGATGGGAAGATCATGACAGTTGATCAACTAACTTATCACGATCCATAAGGGCTAACCGCACCAGCCGACATTATCCCTACGGTCAACACTATCATTTATGACATACCCACCTCCCCATTATTGAATGTGGGCCCTGGGTTGTTTACCGACACCACCATGATGGCTTCCTTCCCCTTCGTGTTACCACCACCGACACCAAATGAGACTACAGATTTGTGCATGCTCTCATCCAGCACTACTGCACCTAAACATCAACTGCGTCCGCATCCCCAACAAAAACCACAACATCATCTACAACCGCAACATTATGCGCAGCCGCAACCACAACCACATCCCCAAATGCAGCCACCAGGGAATTATTTGGGCTCCTCCCCAGTACACACAATTCCCTTCTTATTTCCCCCACCTGGTGTCATGAGTAAGCCAGTAATGGCTACCTTAAAGGTACCCAACTTCACATTAGGGATTCCCGTGTGGTACCTCAATCCACCGGTCCAACCTTTGATGCCTCAAGTTTTGTTGACCCCCGTTCAACCCATTGCGGTCAAATCTCATCGTCCACCCGGCCCTCAAAAACTAGCCACTGCACCCACACCCACACTGCCCCACCCAAAAAGGGCCAGGGGAAAAAATGTGAAAGCAATAAATGAGCCTTGACAGATCCCGCCTTGTGCCGTGTATGATGAACAAGTCCATGCAACTCAAAACTAACCTGATATTCCCATGATCCATGCACATTTGGATGCCATGGATACAACAGAAAACATCCCCGTGGTTGAACTCCCGAGTGGGCCAATAGTGAAAAACAAGTCGTTGAGAACAAACTATGCTTGCGCCCTTTACATATTGTATGGACATTATTCTCACCACTTCCAGGACTTGTCCAAGTTTCGAATGGCCCTAGCCAACCTTCGACAACATGCCCTTGAGTCTGAGATCACTCTGATCGAAGAAGTCCACCCCCCACCTCCCTCTTCAGACACCATGTCCATCTACATGATGTCCAGTTCCACAGACCCTCTTATCTCTGCAATCACTGACAATCCATCAAATCTGTCTCATCATTTATTTTTCAATGATGAGGAGATAATTGAAGCCTTAACCACTCCAGAATACCCTTGGGACAACATGCACCATCGCTCGTTCTTCCTCCCCGAAGAACTTGTGTCGCAATCTCACCATTTTTCCGTTGAAACAAATGATTTCATTCATGGAAAAGCTGACTAGTTCAAAAATCCCATTTCGGTACCAAATGCCTTTGAAGAAGGGAACATGGCCAACATTTCACCAACCATTAAAATCAACATCTCAACCAATCCTAATATTGTTGAGGAAATCATGATGGGGGCATCCTGCTCCTTGGAAGAAGTCACTTCCTACAAAGTGCTCTTCCAAGAATTCCTCGACATCTTTGCCTAGTCCTACACCAAAATGCTCAAGTTGAATCCATCCATTTTTAGCCACCACATCATCACATGGTCTGATGTGGTCCCCGTGGGCCAAAAGCAACGGCCAATCCATCCCTCCAAAGATTCCCAGGTCAAAGCTGAAATTGAGAAGCTGCACACAGTCGGCTTCATTTACCCCATTACACCACATGGGTTTCAAATCTTGTTCCCGTGAATAAAAAATACGGTACCATCCGCATTTGTACAAACTTCCATGATCTGAATTGGGCATGTCCCAAAGACAACTTCCCAACACCCTTCATCAATCAGATCATCGATGCATGCGCCGAACATGAGGTATTTTCCTTCATGGACGGCTTTTCTGGATACAACCAAATTCAGATCCGGAAAGAAGACCGTTACAAGACTGCATTAACAACCCCATGGGGCACATTCACATAACGAGTAATGCCTTTTGGTCTAAAGAACGCTGGACCCACCTTCCAGCATGTCATGACATATTTCTTCCGCGACCTCATCCACATCATGTTGGTCTATCTTGACAACCTCATTGCTCAGTCACAGAAGAAAGCACAACACATGGACGACTTGCGAAAAGCCTTTTTGCGATGTCACAAGTACAAAATGCACTTGAACCCTTTCAAGTGTGTTTTCTGTGTTCGAACGGGCCATCTTGTAGGGTTCATCATGTCTCACAAAGGAATGATCGTTGACCCCCTCAAAGTCCAAACCACTTTCCCACTAACATCACCTCTTTAAGTGATGTGCAGTACAACTTATAGCATAGTCTTGTTCCTTATGTTTTACACATTTTTTAAATGAGTCTTATGTATTGTATCCTTGATTTCTCCAGATGGATCCTACCTCGTGTCGATACATTGGATTTGCTGATGGAGCAAGCAAATCGTCTCTGAACCTCGCCTCGACTGCATGGGTCATCTAATCCATGTTGCATGAGTTGATCCATATCGACGAAATATGCATGGGCATTGTGACCAACAACCAGGCTAAATATGATGGTGTCAATAGCCTCTTGGTCACCACCCTCCAGTTGGGCATTTGACATCTCGATGTCTTCTTATACTCCTAGCTGCTTGTCTCCCAGTTGAACAACTATTACTGGGTACATGATCCCTACCTCTTTAGAAAATTCCTACGCACTAAACAGATGGTTAGAACATTTGAATCCATCACATTCACACATGTTCCCAGAAACATTAATAGTGTAGTGGATTAAATGGCTAATGACATTCTAAATTGGCATATTCATCATCGCACATAGGAAACATACAAAAAACAACATCATGCATCATCACACATAAATATGCATACACATGTAAAAATACATCATCTAGGCATTTCATTCACATCATCATAAAAGACTCACATATAAAACCATAAAAAGTGCATCCATGTGTGTCAAATATATATATATATATATATATATATATATATATATATATATATATATATAAATCACATGTCCAAAATATGTCTAGTACAAAATGAGAAGCTACATATGCTTTCTCAATTGAATATACATTGCGATACAAAAAATCCTAAGTGCACCAACGCACTAGGGGCATCCCCACTGGCTGCTAGTTCAACCTAGACTCATCCTCATCATCTGGATCGGTGTCATCATCCTCCTCAGAGGACTCATTGTCCTCCGCAAGAACATTCCCTCGCACCGCCCGATGAACATAATCATAGGCCATGTCTATCCTCCTCATCAGAGAGGTGCACTTTGGAGGCACACAGTGAATGGCGAAAATCAGCTCATTGTCTAAGTGCTGCCAACCTATGTCAAAAATCCCCTCAACAAGTGGCTTTAAATGCGGCATAATAGTGTCCACCTCCCACCGCCACCTACGAGTGTTCCCCGCAGGGACCGTCAGCTCCGCAATCGTGACCACCTGCCTCTGATAACTGGGTGGCAAACGAGGACCAATATCTGCATACGCATACAAAGAAACCATCAGTCTATGCATATAATCACATAACTATCAACCAACTAAAACTACTCTATACATAAATATGAACAAAAAAACATCACATGTACATACCAGCTAGTCCCTAGGCTTGGCCTGGAGGTCGGGGCATCTCAGGGTCTCCATGATAGTCCATCCCTACATAAGGGTACTCCTCAACTACCACTAGGAGCTGTGGCCACTGCTCTAGCAACTCCTGTGTGAAGAAGCGTCCCACTCTATCGCTGCCCTCTCGCACCAACATTTGACACCATATACACATCCGCGACTCCCGCGGACCACTATCTTGCACTTCCTGATGCAGACGCAGAGTCGGTACTTTCTCAAAAAAGAAAGGACATAAGAAAGAGCCAAAACAAAATTCTCTGCCAGATGCTCTCGCATGGTTCATCTGACACCGAACTGCAAGTAGGTACATATGGGCCCATCCATAGTAAGTGCCCCTCATGGCATGCTCTACCATCTGTAACTGTCCTCCCGATATCTTGTGGTTCCCCGTGGAACCCAAGATACTCAGCACCATTGTTGCAACATCTCGGGTCAACAAGTCTTCAATATCACATGTCAAGATGTGTGAAGCACACACATATGCAGTAGCATAACAGTGCCTATCACATAAGTCCTCTAGCGTCTCCCCATGAGATAGTACCGACACCAAGTCACCAACGGCTCCCAACATCGGGAGCCCAGTCAAAAAATGCACATCCAGCAACGTAATCTCAATATGCTACCCCTATATCATGAAATCCTCCTCCCCAATATCCCAGAAGCTCACCAGCGTCTATAGTAGTAGATGTAATCTCTTCATTAGGGGAATCTGCATGAACTTCAGTAGTCCACAATGGGTCAGTGCACCATGCACATTCTCATCTCATAACACCTCCTCCCGGAGGTATTTGCAGTCTTTGTCATGCCACTTAGTCTCAGGAATCCTTCATAAGAACAAAACAACTATAATCCACAACTTTAAGTAAAAATTCCACCCTAGGACCAGGTCGCACCTATCAAGCCAAAAGGGGAAACCAGGTCGCCTCATAGAAGCAACAGAGTCACACTTTTCTACCAAACAGAAGCGACTCCAGATCGCTCCTTTTTTCTCGACGGGAGTGACCCAGTCGCACCTGTATGAGAAAAATAAGTGACCCAATCACTCCTTTACCCACAAATAAACACGTCTTGGCTCATGGAATCCCTAGAAGGCTCACAGATGGTCCCCAGGTGAGCAAATCCAAAAACTAAACCACTGAAAAAGATGGATTTTGCAAGAACTCTTACCTGCAAGTCACGGATCTTGAAATCGCCAGTCAAAATAGAATAAATTAGAAAAATAAGTTTAGGGCCCTCCTCTCCAACTCAGCAATGAACGGTGACAATGACACTTCACAAAATGGTCCCCACCCATTTATAGGCCCCATTTGACCTATTTTCTTCTTTTCCACATAACTGGACCATATGGAGTCCATTTGGGATTCCCTTTGCACCACTGGTTTCAGAATTCCATTCTCTATATTTCAATGAGACTACCGTCTCATGCTTAGTAAGTAATTTTTGGGGCCATTTCCCAGAAGCTACCTTGGTTTACGTGCCCTTTACATATAACTGTCTAATCCTTCCACCGCAGCTTACACAGGTTGTCGGACCACTTCCTGTGGGTTAGATCATGTTGACATGCATTTGGAAGTATAACTGCCCCCTAGACTTGTTCCTACACCACCGCAACTTATGCAGGATTCTGGACCATCTCCCTGAAGGCACATCATTTCACATGCATTTGGCATATAAGTGCCTTTAGACTTGCACTCACATCATACATAGTCTATTCTATCCATCACAAATCACACAAGACTCTCTTGACCTCTATCTGAGAGCCACCTCGGTCTACGTGCCTCTACTGCACCAATTCGTCTGCCTCTGCCACGATCTATCCCGTGCATGTATTGGTATGTTCAAGAGACACCTTCTCCATCCATACTGCACGGATGAACTTTGGACCACTATCCATTGTCCTGAAATAGGGGCACCATCAGTGCCCCCTCGATCAGTTGACCATACCATAGTTTCTGTTAATCTCTTTTCTGACTCCTGAAAGAATGAAAATATTGTTGAACGCATTTTCTTCCTCTCCCGCTCGTAAAAGTATTGAAAAAGGTGTCTACATTTCTTCGTTTACCTCCTTTAGTGAACCATGTAGACTACCACATGAAAAGGACCATCTTGGCACATTCAAGCCAAGACCATTCCCCTCTGCATCCTTTTTTGCTTTCTTGGGCAGAGGGGTCGAACTTTATAAAAAATCTCACCATGGGTTGTCCAGCCTTCTCATAAAGAAAATATCACCGAGCAAACTTGGTTTTGTTCATGCTCGTAAAAGTATTTGAATGACCATCCAGTCAATACAGGTTTAACCTTTTCCAGCCTGATTGGACTACCAATGGTAAAGAAGTATCCCACACCCCTCAAAGGATGGGAAAGCTCTCCTTGATCTAGTGGATCATTCATCTTCAAAATTACACTGATCCAACATGGTACAATAGCTATTAATCTATGGTTCAAAGAACATAGCATATGCTAAACATAGTGCGTGACTAGCCTTAAGGGCAACGCGGTCCGACATAACATCGCGCAGCTTGTTGTCTCCAAAACATGGGTTGCATACACTCTACAACCTTTCCTACATAACTTCTTCAGTTGCATTACTGAAATCTGCCTAACATGAATCACCTTTGGAATTCCTCTTACAACCCTTGGGTTTCCTTCTTCATCTATGCATTCAAAAGTATTGTTATAATAGTCAAGCTTAACTCTGTGTATTTCTAACCAATCCATTCCAATGAGAATATCAAAGGAACCAAGTGGTAGAACATTCAAGTCTACACAAGTGACTAACCCATCCATCTCTAATGGACACTTCTATTACTTCACTAACTTTTCTCTTGGTTCCAGTGACTAGTTGCACTAACCATGATTTTCTATGCTTTAACCACTTAAAAGCACAAATCTAAACTACTTTGGGAGTAATATAACTGTGAGTAGATCCATGGTCAATCAAAACATAAACATATTGCTACTTGATTGATGATCTTCCCCTCTGCATCCTTTTTTGCTTTCTTGGGCAGAGGGGTCGAACTTTATAAAAAATCTCACCATGGGTTGTCCAGCCTTCTCATAAAGAAAATATCACCGAGCAAACTTGGTTTTGTTCATGCTCGTAAAAGTATTTGAATGACCATCCAGTCAATACAGGTTTAACCTTTTCCAGCCTGATTGGACTACCAATGGTAAAGAAGTATCCCACACCCCTCAAAGGATGGGCAAGCTCTCCTTGATCTAGTGGATCATTCATCTTCAAAATTACACTGATCCAACATGGTACAATAGCTATTAATCTATGGTTCAAAGAACATAGCATATGCTAAACATAGTGCGTGACTAGCCTTAAGGGCCACGCGGTCCGACATAACATCGCGCAGCTTGTTGTCTCCAAAACATGGGTTGCATACACTCTACAACCTTTCCTACATAACTTCTTCAGTTGCATTACTGAAATCTGCCTAACATGAATCACCTTTGGAATTCCTCTTACAACGCTTGGGTTTCCTTCTTCATCTATGCATTCAAAAGTATTGTTATAATAGTCAAGCTTAACTCTGTGTATTTCTAACCAATCCATTCCAATGAGAATATCAAAGGAACCAAGTGGTAGAACATTCAAGTCTACACAAGTGACTAACCCATCCATCTCTAATGGACACTTCTATTACTTCACTAACTTTTCTCTTGGTTCCAGTGACTAGTTGCACTAACCATGATTTTCTATGCTTTAACCACTTAAAAGCACAAATCTAAACTACTTTGGGAGTAATATAACTGTGAGTAGATCCATGGTCAATCAAAACATAAACATATTGCTACTTGATTGATGATCTTCCTAACGGCCCTCCAACGCTGCATAAATTCTAGGGATAGTCCTTGCTACTTGACCCACTGTTTCATCTTCTTGAGCGTTGTGAGCTTGCCTTACACGCCCATTCTCAACCAGGCAGTTCCCGAACATATGGTTTTCTCCACATATCCAACATCGAAGTGGCTCTTTGATCTCTCTTGGGTCTCTTGGCCTGTCTTCCATCACTCTTATTGGCTTAGTCACAGCTTATGATGCATGCCTTTGTTGATTTAAAAAGTTAGATGGATTTTGCTTTCTTCCTTTGGTCAAACTTCTCTTTCCTCTTGTCCTTCCATGCTTTATGGATATCTGGTTTGATTTTGTTCTGATCATAGCAATACTTTCCCTTCCTTATAGCCTCTTCTAGGGTCCTGGGTTCATCAAACTCAATCTTGTCTTTGTATGACTGAGGTAATCCACTGAGAAAATGATGGATTTTTCACCTTATCATCTCTGATGTATCTGACATACCTCAACAGCTCTAAGAATTTGTTTGCATATTCTTCCATGGTCAGCTGCCCCAATTTCAGCTCATGGAACTCTTTAATATTGTCATCATAGTACTTGTCAGAGAGGTACTTCTACTTGAAATACTTCTTCAACTCCAAAAAATATTTTTGTCATTGATCTTATTCACTTGCCTGAGGTTCTCCCACCATATATATGCTCTTCCATTCATATTGAAGATGGCTACCCTTGCCTTCATATTTCCAGAGTAGTCCTAGACTTGGAAATATTTCTTCATCCCAAAAAGCCAAGCTTCAGATTCTTGACCAGTATTTACCTCACCATTAAAGGTAGGTTCCCTTGCCTTCTTAAATTCATCACGTGAATTTTTCCTGTAATGCCTCTTACTCTTCTTTGTGAGAGATGAAGAGCTTGAGCCCCCAGTGGATCGTTTAGAGTCAGATGATCCACTAGAAGACCTTTTTCTTCTTCTGGCACTACTCTTGCTTCCTTCCGGATTTGTTTCCCGATGCCCAGAGTTCATCCAACTCTAGATTTAAATCAAACTCTGCAGCATGGATGCATTCAGCTTATTCTGCTCTTCCTGAGCTTTAATTATTATTTCATTATCTTCTCTGTAACTTTGCATTTCCACCCTTAGGCTTCTCATGGTGGCTGCAAAATCTGGGGGAGTCTCTTGATATCTCCTTCCATTATATTTTGTCTCATCATTTCCAACTCAAATTTTTCCCCCATAGCATCTGCCTCATGATCATAGGGATCATGTGCATCATCCATGTTGTAGGTTCTCATGGACACGCCAAAACCCAACTTTTCCCAAACTATACTATGACTCTACAAAATGTGTCAATAAACACACTATTAGAAAATCTCAGAATTCAAAATCACTTACCGTGGAACCAATAGCTCTGAAAAATATTCACTTGGCCCATCCATACCCAATGTTGTAACCATTAGCTCTGATACCACACTTTCACGTCCCCTCCTGCCTTGAATTAGAAACACGACCACAACTGTGCTCTAATACCACATTGTAGCATACCCACTACTATGATACTACCACGATGTCATGAACCCAGTTCCATACACCTTACTGATATGCGGAATATTTTAAAACTTATCTTTACTATCTCTTTTAACAAAATCATGGGTCATGTAACATCCTTTAACATTCATTCGTTGGCTTAGAAACCATTGTAGTAGTCGTTCCACCCTTGACAGATCCACTCTGTAACCGAAAAGTTTGTTTCCGCATTGAACCTGTCCTTTCCGCACTCTACCTTCAACCTTTCGCCTTCCTCCCTTCCACCTTCTGCTGCGGAACCTATTAGTGATTGAGCAAAATATGAAGAAACTTGAACTTTAAAACTTTAATCCATAATAACAGTGCATATAAATCTCATCGATAATCCAAAGACATAAATCAAACCATAGAACACAATATATACCCTGGGAAAACCCTCTATTGATTCAAAGGATAAAAAACCCAGCAAACGATCTTAGAGTATGATAGATTAGTAGCAGAGAATGATTACAACACAATAGTATATTGCTTTCACAGAGATCACCAGAGAGAGGAGATCGAATGGAACACCGCATCTAACTTGCCAAGTGCATAACACTTTAATAACAAGTCAAATTAGGTTTTACAACAAAAATAGAATGGTTTCATGTAGCAACAACTTGTTAACACTTAGAACACTGATCAATCTTTAATCATGCACCCCATACTGATCTGGTGTCAAGCTGGCACTCCATAATTATCTTCCACATGAAGATATGTGCCTTCCATTAATTAACTAACTCTAACTGAGTAGTTAACTGATTTGAACTGAATGTAACTGAGTTGAATTGAATGTAACTGAACAGAACTAAATGTAACTGAACATAATTGAATGTAACTAAACAGAACTAATGCATCTCCATCAGTGTTTATTTCCAATAACCATTTGCATAAATTAACTAGTTGGTTCCTTAATTAACTGAACTTGTTTACCATAATTGCAATTCAAATTCTCTCTCTATCTCTGTGCTTATATTAAATATCTCTGCATGGTCCATGTGTGTTTTCATTAAATAATCATCTTTATCATATCATACTCATAAGATCGTTTCCAAACCTATGATCATATGTATTGCCCCAAGTCATATAGTCACATGCTAAAGTAAATCACTCTAGGGGTAGCTAATCCCTAAAGGAGACTTCTAGCACATGTTGACCATGACTAGCCATACACCACATAGTATATCTACTTTACATAGTAAAGCACACCACCTCACAACATGAAGATATCCGTAGGACTACACAAGCCTACTGTCCATCTCAATCATATGAGGATATCTGTAGGGATACACAAGCCTAATGTCCACCTCAATCATACGAGGATATTCGTAGGGATACACAAGCCTACTTTCCACCTCAATCATATGAGGATATTTGTAGGGCTACACAAGCCTACTTTCTTGATATTACAATATTGGAGAATGACTCCCGATGTTGTAATCTCGACAGAACCCAGGAACTAGAAACACGATGTGTGATGGAGTCATTCAAACCACTTTTTTCCTTCCCCCTTCTGCCCTTCCGCCTTTGGAACTTAGGAATCAAAAACATAACTTTTGACTAAATTATTCAGCCACATTCCACCTTCTGCCCACTTTCCTTTTTCCTTTGGAACTCAAGAATCAGAAACATAACTTTAGACGAAATTATTCAGCCGCATTCCTCTTTCTGCCTTCCGCATTTCCACCTTTTTCCTTCTACGGGTGGATCTTGGAAATCGAAAAGACAATGTTTTTCCTTAAGATTTTTCCCACTTTTCACCTCCCGCCTTCCGTCTTCTATAAGAGGATTCTGAGGTGCGGAAAACACACTTTTACCTTAGAATTTTTAGCTCTTTTCTGCTTTTGACTTCTGCCTTCTGCAGGCGGATTCTGGGGTGTGAAAAACCAACATTCTTCCTTGTCTTATTCCTATTTTCCACATTCTATCTTATGCCTTCCACATGCAGATAATGTAGTGCAGAAAACCCACATTATGCTTTGTTTCAACTTCTCACTTCCACCACCCGCCTTCCACCTTCGACAGGCAGATTCCAAGGTGTGGAAACACTTAAGTCAGATGCATTCTGACTCTGTAACCAGGCTTCTAGCCTCCATGATCATAAGAAGAATGCATTGAAACATACAAGGCATATATAGATGAAAATGTGGGAGCATTTAATCAACAACAAACTCTATTGAAATCATTAACAAGCATTCATCATATTCATCATATTCATAAACGAATACATTGTAGAAATAATACAATAGAATACTTATCTTTGAAGATGAAGTTGTCTCGCAACTAGCTATTTCGCCACAACGTTCCACCTAACCATAGGCCAGTTGTGTTAATTAATCTCTCAACACAACTACCACCACTGAGCTGGGCTTGATTTCCACAAGGAACTAGGGAAAAACAGACTCACACACGGTGAGATCATATCACACACAGTCAATCCAGCCTTTAGTTGGTTTTATCAGACTGTCCAGCCAAGCCAACATACAGTTAGGTTTAACAGGTTCCATAAAACAAGCCAATACACTGTTGGGTTTATCAGGCTACACAACCAAGATAGCAATAGTTGGGTTTATCAGACTGCACACAGTCAAGCCAACATTCACATTAAGGATCATCCAAGCCAACAGATGGGTTTATCAGGCTAAACATCCAATCCATCTCACTATTGGGTTTATCAAGCTACACATCCAAGCCAGCATTCACAGTTGGGTTTATCAAGCTACACATCCAATCCATCATTCACAGTTGGGTTTATCAGGCTGTCCAGCCAAGGATCACACATGGCCAAAATGCACATAAAGACATAGCCAAGCCAACTACCAATTTGGTTTATCAAGCTGCTCAGCCAAGTCAATATCCAATTGGGTTTATCAGGTTACCCATCCAAGCCAATATACAATTGGGTTTACCAGGCTGTCATCCAATCCAATATCCTTTGGGTTTATCAAACTACTAAGGCAGTGGAAAGAAATAATGGCTAAGCTAGTGGCTCATTCAACAGTTAGGGACACCTCCATAAGATCTATCTGGCCTGGAATCCACATTACTTGCACCCCAACACAAGGAAGCATCCCCTTCTCTACTACACAGTCCCTCAGGCTATGCCTTCCCTTCCAGTGCTCTTCAGGGTGTGCAGTGAAGATTCACCAGCCGCTCTTATATTTTTGTGAGGTTCCTCTCTGGACTAGGTTTATCAATCCCATTCAGTGTCTCTTCCACTCCTAATTCTTGCATACAGTTCATACCTAGGCCAGGGTGCACATCACAACAAACCACGGGGAGACACAACAACACAAGGCTTCATTCTGTAACACAGAAACAGGGTGTCATACCACTTTGTAGTTCAGGATAACACTGTAACACAACAACCAGGGTTCCATACCACACTGTCACACAGGAAAACGTTGCAGAACAACTTGTCCACCACTCAGGAGAATGAACAAATGAATAATGTGAGTGTTTCCCAACAATGAACGTTGAGTAACAACAAAACCTTCCCCCTAGACTAAGGGAAATACAGACTGGCATGCATCCATATGCTTACTTGCTTCAAAATCAAGAACACGACTTCCCCAGATTGTAGACTGTCCATACCTCGTACTGCCCAAGGCATTAACTGCCTTAACCAATCTTCTAGAAGAACTGAATGATTGAGGGCAAGGGACAAACAGGGTAGACGGGCTTAAGGAACAAGTAACTTTGATAGATCTATGGCTGAGATCGATCGTCGGAATAGATCGGCGACATACAACAATTTCGCTGGGTGAAGATGCGCAGCTTAGAAAAATATCGATGTACGTGGAATTCTTATGAAATCCAATTCACCAAATTTGTATTCCATCATTTATCTAGCAGGGACACAGATCCAATGGTCCACAAAAATTTTGTTGATTAAACTAGCAAGTTGTTTAACATCAGCGGGCAAGAGCATAATTTTTATCCAAAAGGATTTGTTCTAAGCTTGAGTCCGCCTGGGTGAGTTGGACGACATATCAGTCGAAAGGTTTTTCTGCTAATCACACCGAGTTTTGTGAGGATTGGATCTGCAATCTCTCACCGGGCATCTACTTGGATAACTCCATCTCTCATTCAAATCATGCCCCCATATCTTTCACGTTGCAGTGCATAGCTAGTGTGGTATTTTTTAAATTGCATATTTACATGATATTCCAAAATGTGTTGTGTTTGACCAGTACGAGAAACCATAGGCATCGATCATGATCGCCAATACACAAAACACCAAATCAGTGGCAGGGCCTTGGCCTTGAGCTCCTCGCCATGATTTAAATACAATATATACATCATGTAATATTTTAATACCATGGGGTCAAAATCGTGGTGTTACATGCCTTCTTGAGTAAGGTTAACCTATTCCTCTTTGCTGGAAAGATTATGGAGAGAAGTGTCGATTCTTGGAATCCCTAGTTTTGTTGTTACACAATACCTTCTTTGATGCCATGTTAGTTTTTATACTTTAATGCAATTAGGATATTTATCAGAAAGAATAACAAGTACAACAAGATATCCAAGATATACAAGATACACAAGACATAAATATTTTCCTCGTGGAAACTATAAAGGAGAAAACCCTGCAAACTTCCTCATAATAGTTCTATAACTAATACAATATCACAAGATGGAAAAACCCAAGAATAATAAGTCGTATGCACCTCTCTCTCTTTCCTCCTTCCTTCTCTCTCCTAATGCGCACTTGAGTGAGTGTGAGTGTGTTTCCAAATAGGGAGGGAGCCTCCTATTTATATTCTTTTGTTGTGTAACTTACTTAACTAACTAGATCAGCCAAGTTATTTCTTTGGGGGTTGGCCTACTTAGGAAGACTCAAAAATACAATTTACTTTATTTATCTTGGGGACTATTGCCCTCACTTAAAATGGAGGGTTTACCTCGATGACCATACACAATAATGAAATATTGTACAGAGGGAAAACATATCCAATTGGGGTATAACAATATACAATGACAATATACAATACAATATCTTCCAAATTTACAAATACAACAATAGGTAATGTATAGTATTGGTTTGAAAGTTCTATTGTTGTGGGTTGTTGGAGACATTTACCACCATACACACTCATTTGGTCAATTTGTTCTAGTTAAACCACTATCCTAAGTTTTATTGACTTAATTGACATCAGAGGAGCACTGTATGACATCATCATGAGCACACCCACGCCTACCTTCAGTCAAGGAGGCTAACTAGGCCTTCTCCGTCATTCGGGGAGGATAACTGGAGCACTCCGAGGGAGATTTGAGTGTCATAAATGCACTTAATTGATAACTGATGGTTACAATCAGTTAAACAGAGCAGTGAAGGCACCCCCTTTCATTAAATTGATTATTTAATTAATATTTAATGAACTGGAGTCAACAGGGGCGCCTCCAACCACTTCTGATGGTCAGTTACACTTCAATTAACCTCATCAGGGTTCATTGGAGTCATTGATGCACTACAACTTGTTGGTTGGCTTGCAGTGACATGTGTTTGAGCTACTTTCAATTAGACTTAGTCATTTATTGCACTCCGACTTCAGTTAGGACTCAGTTGAGTCAATTAGGGTTTTGATTAGTGGTTAACTAGAGTGTTTACTGTGGCTTACATTCAGTTAAGCTAGACTCACTCATTCAATTTGAATGACCTCCTTCGAAATTTGAATTGTCTTAGAATTTATGCATTTGGCATGATCATTGTATTGTATCATCATTCTTTCATTTGATTATACAGAGCTGCTACTTCCATTGCAGTACCATTTTTCCAGTTTTATGCATACTTGTCTATATTCTTTGTGAGACTGTGTTTTCAGTTCCTAGACCACTGTGACAAATTAATATGGTAGCAGAGCTCACAGGGAGACAAAGCTCAGATCTCTCAAAAACAAGGTTTTTGACAGATCTTGCATGAAAAATTGAGCAAAGCTCAAAAATTCTAGCACTGCACCAAAAGCCAAGGCTTACCACTTAATACCCCAAGTAAGGAAATTGTTGGTCAAGCTTTCTTAATCAACTATGTTGGGTGTGATGAAAGCCTAAAATGTGTAGGCTGTCTAACCTTACGGCGCCCCTTTTGTTGTGATTTGTAGGTTTTTAACAGGTGAAAGCATTCACTCCAACAGTCTCAGATGGCTTCTTCCATAGAACTCTTGAATCCGTTCAATTTCCACTCATGGAAAGGAGACATGGAGATCCAGCTACGTTCCAGAGGACTCAATAGGGTCACTATGGACACTAAAGAAGAGCCTGCGTCTGTGACAGACAAAGCTAGATTCTTGAATAAGAAAGATGAAGCATTCGGATTCGTGTGCCTCTCTGTTTCCCAGGATCTTCTCTTCCATATCTCGGGATTGAAGACTCCAAAGGAAATCTGGGGAAAATTGAAAACCCTGTATCGAAAATAGGATGATTTGAGAGTATACCAGCTTGAGAATGAGTTGATGTCTCTCCAGACTTCCAATTTCAAGACCTTGAATGACTTTTTCACAAAGTTCAAGCACATTGTCTTACTATTGAATCAATGTAAAGTGGAGAAGGAGGATGATCAGCTCATCCTCTCCATACTCTCCAAACTTGGAGTTGATTATTCGGTTTTTGTCTCTACATTCCGTGCAAGGAAGCTCACAACCCCTAGATGGAAGATTCCTTCACTCAATGCCTTCATTGAGTCCCTAACAAGTGAAAATAATAAGCTTGTCCATATGGGGATCATCAGATCCTCCCGTGATCAAGCCCTCCATGTCTTTGGGCCCAAATATTTGAAGGTTAAAGGAAAGCAGCAGAAGAACCCAAAAACCAAATTCGAAGCTCCTAAGCCTAAAGTTGAAAACCAACAGCATGAAGAGTCTTCCAGCTCAAATAAGAACAAAGGAAAAGGGCATCATGGAAAGGAAAAAGTCAAGTGTTCATACTGCGGGAAGGGCTTCCACCCTGAACATGCCTGCATGAAAAATAAACTTGATGAATCTACCTCTCTCCTTAAGAGAAATCACATCAATATTCGGTAAAGCTTTTGGAGGAGAGATCAGCAAGATTGGGAACCACAGCATGAAAGAGGTCATGCCCACATGGCAAGCACTTTGAAGTCCAAAGCACTCTTGATATATTCTAGAGATTTGAACCACATGATGGCTGAAAGAGACTCCTTCTCATCTTTGGAGACCGGCAAATCAATTCCCATCCACATGGGACATGACTCCACCATCATTTCCGAAGGACAAGGTATTGTTGATCTTGAACATGGCTACTTTTCAAATCTTATGTACGTACCATCTCTGGCATCAAACCTTCGTAGTGTTTATCAAATGACACATACAGGAGTGCCCAAGAGAGTATCCTTCAGCCTGGATAATGTAGAGATCATGGAACTTTCATCTGGAAAACTTGTTGCAAAAGGCCTTGCAAACCATCATGAAAAAGCCTATGATTTCTCCCATTTTGTGGCGGATGCAAATCCCACCGCATTGCTGACTCATGGAAATGAAGTTAGTAGAATATGGCATGAGAGGTTTGGCCATCTAAAATTCAAATACTTGCAGCAATTACAAAAAAATTATATGGTTCAAGGCCTCCTGGTCATCAAGGCAACCACTGGAATTTGCAAGGGCTGTGTTGTTGGAAAGCACCCTGAGCATAAGTTCGATCGGGGGAAGGCAAGCCGAGCATCATGCATCTTGGGACTGATACATTCTGATATCAGTGGTCCCATGCTTATCACATCCATGAATGGATCAAGGTATCTTCTGAATTTCATTGATGATTTTTCTAGGTACACATGGGTCTTCTTTATCAAAAAGAAGTCTGAAGTCTATGAAAAAATCACTAAACTAAAGGCCTTGATTGAGAATGCATCTGGATGCAATATCAATATCTTGAGATCTGATAATGGTGGGGAGTATGTTAGTAATGAGTTGCTGCACATATGTTCCCAAAGTGGTATTCAGGTCCAGCATTCAGTTCCGTACACTCCCCAGCAGAACGGTGTAGTGGAGAGGAAGAATCAGTCTCTCAAGGAGAAGACCACATGTATGTTGGAATCAAAGAAGTTGGCTGCAAATTTGTGGGCTGAATCCATGCATGCTGCAGCATATATTCAGAATAGAGTGCCACGCTCATCCGTGAAATGGAATACCCCTTTCGAAGCATACTTCGGACACAATTCGGATGTGTCGATTCTGCGGGTGTTTGGGTCCACTGCATGGGACCGAATTCCACTTGATAAAAGGAGGGCTTTGCAACTGCAAAGAATAGAATGTGTGTTTATTGGGTATCCTGATGAATCAAAATATTTCAAGCTTCTAGATATCAAAACAAAACAAATCATCATCGAAAGGAGTGTCAAGTTCGATGAGCCTCTTCAGGAGGTGGAACTAGTGAAGGAGAAAACTGTTGAATTTCCTTCCTATTCTACTGAATATTTGGATGATGAAATTGGGGGTTGTTACTACCTAATTTGTACTTAGTGGTTTTTTATCAAGTGAGCCAGGTGAATCAGACAAATATTTTTTGTTCGGACTTCAGAAGTGCTTCTAGGAAGTGCTTGTTGTACTATATCACATGTTCATACCCCCTTGGGGGAGTTGTAATAAATGTTCTAGCATGATAGTGTCTGTAAAAGACTCGGTCTCTTAGACTTTATTTTTCAATCCAATCAGCTCAGGGTGTTTTTTCCCTTGGTTATTATTGGTTGTTGAATAAATGACTAATAATTTCTGAGTTTTTCACTCAATACCTCCAAAGTTGGGGTGGTCGGCTTGGCATTTAGGCCTATTGAGGTTATTAGAGTCTATGTGTCAATGTATAAACATGCTAGGAATCATGGTCGAGTCATATGAACATGTCTAAGTCCCCCTAGGTTTTTTAATTTTTTTAATTTTTTCATTATTTTTTATTAAAATTTAATTTTTCCAAAACTTAGGCTATTTTTAATAATTTAATTAGAAAAATTGGTTTTGTAATAAAAGTGGGCTCAATAATCAGTTTCAGTCATGTAGGTGCTCATTTTCAAGCTAAGATAACCCAGTAAACCTATAGACCCACTTTTTCCTAGTTTTGAGTGATTTTCCATCACTCAGGTCAGAAAGCCCCAAAAAATCAATTATTGATTATTTTAATTTATAAATTGATGAATAATGGAGCAAATCCAAAAGGAGCAAGCTAGCTATGGAGCAAACCTCCCTCCATCGGACGGAGGAGGAGCAAAGTCAACGTTGACTTTGCTCCTCCTCCATCCGATGGAGGGAGGTTTGCTCCATAGCTAGCCCACGCCAATCCAAAATCCTAAATCAATGGTTTCTCAACTGATTTGATTGAAACCAGTCTCATCGGCACCAGATTGACTGGATCTGACAAATCCTTGACTAAAGGAGGTGATTTGGGTGGATCCAGAGTTGAACTTTAGCCTCCTTTATGGGTAATTGTGCTCTCTCTCTCTCCTCCACACATGTGGGCTCTTTTGGGAGCTCTGTGATTGATTATTCACTCAGCAGGTTGATGTGTCAGCTCATTCAGACCCCCGATTGACATTCAGACTTAGTAGAAGCTCAGTTTAGCTTCATATCAGGCATTGATGGACTCTCCTCCAGCTACAGTGGTCTATCTCCTTGGGATTTGCGCCCCCTCTGGGATGGGGTTTCAATTTTGTGTATAAATAAAGCATGGCTACCTCCTTTCTGAGTGAGTTAGAGTCAGATTAAGGAGCCATTGTTGTTGTAATACCGTGTAATATCTTTTACTATTGGAATAAAGTGAAGCTTTGGAGGTAACATGGTGTCATTTCATTGTATGTGTGGATGAGCATTGCCATGTTTCACTGAGGTAACATGTATCTATGTTCATAATTTGTTGATTGTTTGTGGATTCATTGCTAAGATTGATAATAAGTTTATTATAATGTTGATAGGAAAGGAGTTTGTTAATAAGTTTATTGGCCATCTCTTTCCTTTTTGATGCATGTTTAGAGATCTAGATTCAGCATGTTTTATAATTTTATATGCATGTTACTCTGAAATCTCTATGTATGTATTAACCGGATCTCACAAGTATTTTAGAAAGTCTTTGGATTCAGTTGCAAGTTCCTAGGTTACTTGTTTGCAGCTTTAAAATTGTTTAGATCTATCAATTTTAGAGTTTATTTTACATATATCTTGCTTCCTAAAAGCTCATAAACTATATCTCATTCCTAAAATAAAATTTACAAGCATTCTAGATCTAGTTTTACGAAAAAAATTGTCATTTTTCAAGGCTGTGAAAGTAGATCTAAAGCTTGTTGAATGCATGGTTGTTTCCTTAAAGTCTAAAAATTTATATTCAGAAATTTAATTGCTTCATATTGTCTGCCCCAAAATCAGGCCAATATCCCAAGGAAATCTTTCTTTCCTTGGTTCCTTTTTTGCTTCTTTAAAAACTAGTTTTAACTTAGAATTTTTGGGTAAAAAGTTTGTTCATACAAAAGTACTTTCAAAGTACTTTTGGGCATATTTAAATATGATAATATTGTTGGTTTTTAGAAGGTGTAATAGAAAAGAGGAGGAGGCGCTCTCCGTAAATCATTTTTGGACCACTCGAAACCCCACAGGGGGTCTCCGTCTTCCACAATTTCAATTTTTTGCAATTCGTAAACCTCGGGTCTCATTCCATATAAGGACCAGGTGGATTAATTTCAGTTTTCTGATATTTTAATTTCTTATAATAAAAAGAAAAAAAAAATTGAGGCTCTTTCGAGCCTATTCACCATCCCCCTGGGGGGATCTACATCCATTTCATTTTTTTGCATTTTTCCCTTTTTTCTGTTCTAGTTTAGTATTGACATGCAAGATTGTATAATTTGATAATATTTTGCATTATTCCATATTTTCAATTCAAAATTAATCATACTACTTACCCACGACTTCCCGATTGACCCGCAAGGGGAAAGAAATGCATGGTAGGACTAATTAGAAAAATCAGTGTTGTGTATCTCTGATTCCATTTTCATTAGTTGTTTTAATAATAAGAATAAAATAAACCCCTCCTTTATTCCCCAATTGAGGTCCACTTGGACCGAAAGAGGTTCCTGGAGGGTTTTCTTTTTAATAAGAACACCTCCTTTAAAACTTACTAAAAATAACAAACACTCCAGTGTGTATCCTCTGTACTTGGCTATGGTTCGTCCGATCAGTCAAGATGCATCAAAAGCACTTGAGTGACTAGATTAATTAGTCTTCACCTCCCAAATTAACAAACCATCAGGTGAAAATCCAACGCCTCGAACGAATTGTAAATGGTGGCAAAATACCCAAAGGAGTGGGAACAACTAGAAAGTGACCTCAAGGCATCGATATCTGTCACACCCTGATGGGTGCATTACGAACAATAGTCTCCAAGAATCCGTTCCAGCCCACAAACACCTTGCAGGTAGCCATGAAAGTTCACTTTTGGACATACTCCAAGTACCCCTCAGGTATATCTGGAGTCCCCTCTTCACCTAATTTAATTCATTCACATTCCATATTAATTTAAAATCTACCAAGAGGCATTTGCAAAACATTATTTCAAGCGCATGCAAGCACATTATTTTCTCTGTTGACTCCATTTAAGGTACTGGTGATTTATTTGATCATTTCTTTCGATTATAGATATATTGAGTGTCATTACTGTGCTTATCTGCTTTAAATCTGGCATCTTGTTATCTTTTGTTTCCACTGGTTAATTTCAAACAACTTAATCAATATAACACCACACACTAAGTAATTAGCCTTAGTAATTTAATAGGGTCTACCCCCCTTAGCTTCGTTAGGAGTTATCCTGAACTGAGGAGTCAAGAACAAGGTGACAGCCTTGACTCGAGACTTGCCCCCAAGGACACACCGAGTGGCTTG
This sequence comes from Pseudotsuga menziesii, assembly GCA_001517045.1. Taxonomy (NCBI): domain Eukaryota; kingdom Viridiplantae; phylum Streptophyta; class Pinopsida; order Pinales; family Pinaceae; genus Pseudotsuga; species Pseudotsuga menziesii. The sequence goes on along the minus strand of LPNX011057995.1, from coordinate 1,451,890 downwards.
AAGATTTCTGCCACATAACCCAGGTGTGTGAAAGGCAGCAACACCTTTTTGTGTCATTTCCAGGGATAAATATTTTTATTCCCGAGTATGACTTAGCTTAACTTTTTTCTAAACAACTAAAAAGATAGAAATTTTGATTGATCTTGTCTTTAAAAAAAAACATAAAAATTAAAACTCGGTCCATCTGGAGACTCCACTGTCTAACATCCCTCCAAGAATTTCTACCCGAAGAAACTACCAGTAATTATTTGATCATTTCCCTGATACTGAAAGGTTTATTAGAGGAAGATTGAATAGGCAGACGTCTCGTAGAAACCTTGAAGATTTAGGAGACCAATCCCTCTCAGATATCCATCACTTATTTGTAGAGAGTCATGTTCACCAATCTCAAGAAATGACGGAATTATTCAAACCCCTTGACTTTTCTCAAATAGAAGGTGCTCCCAATGCCATTCCAAAATATGCTATCAAGAAGCTCCCCATATTTCAGGGCAATAATGCCATCACTGCCAAGTCTCACCTTTGAAAGTTTGAAAAGCACATGGTCAATTATTCTAATGATGTTGCCCATGACCGTGACGATGTCAAAATGAAGCTCTTTGCTTTATCCTTAGAAGATAATGCTGAAGAGTGGTACCTTGACCTAGATGATGATTCATATAAAACTCTTAGTGAATTCCAAGATGGTTTTAGGAAGAATTGAGGAGAAAAGAAGGAACCAAGACATCTGCTTGCTACTTTTTATAGCATAAAGAAGACAGAGAATGAAACCATGGATGAATTTAACACTAAATTCAGGCGTGTGGTTGTGAACCTTCCTAGAGACATCAAGCCAAAAAATGCCTCTATCCTCATATCCTAAATTGAAGCCTTCACCGGTGACTTAAGGTACCAGTTGAGAGATAAAGAACCAGCCGATCTGAAAACTGCCCAGGAATTGGCCAAGAAAATAGAAGAGAATATGCAATCTTCAGGAAAGTCCAACATTCTAGGTCACAATAGGGGAAACAATTCTTGCAACAAAGAGACCAAGGGTAAAGCCGTTGAATCAGAAGAAAAGGGAACTTCTAAAGATCCCATGGAAAAGGTAACAGACATGATAAAAAACTTGGTTACTAGTCAAAACCAACTAATGTCCAATCATTCTGCACAATTGAATCACATGCATAATAGATTGATCACAATGGAAAGGACTAATGGACCTAGGAACTTTCAACCTAAGTAGAATCAGATGTATCAAAATAAATTTCCTCAGCAAGAGCCTAGGATTCCAAACTAGTTAGACTCAGCTAACATGGTAGAAGAAGTAATTCCATGGTGTAGACCTTATGAACAATTCCACCAAGAAAGCACTTGTTATGTTGCAAATCAATTCATGGAACATGGACTTCCCGAGTTCAGTAGTCAAGAAACAACTTCAAGCAAGCATGATCATGTATACATGGTAGGCCAGGCCTACCCTTTGTCAACAGTTAAACAGTACAAGCCTAAGTATGAAACCATTGCAGAATCTTATAGTGAAACTTATGATGAAAACTATAATGTACATGATGGGACTCCTACGTGTTCTCCATATAATGATGACAGTCTGGAAGTTTTACTGCCTTGTGACCTTTTTTCTGAAGAAGATGAGTGTGAAAATGAGGACAAGTATAACTTGGAGCATGATACAAGTGACGAAGACTCCCTTATCTCCAACAAAGATGTTGATGAGGAGTCCTGGACATTCATGGAAAATGTAGTCTATGACATGAATAAAGAGGAAAATAATGAACCAGAAACTTTTGATGGTTTTGTTATTTTTCTGTCTATGGCATATCTAAAGGAGAAATCATGGACCATGTGGCCTTGGGAAACTTTGATATGAAAAATGAGCATGCTGTTTATCCATATGATCATTCTAAGCCATTTATCAGTATCAGTAATGAAGACAAAGAGAACTTGATATCAGCAATGGGGAATCCATCACATCTGACATAGATGGTGGTGATGACTATTGGGATTTTTGTGGATATCTTATTAAGAATCATATCTATACTATATCGAGCAAGGGGAGTGTCTATTTAGAAATTTGTGGAAGTCCAATCTACTATACTTCCATAGAGGGAAGCATGGATCTGGATACCTGGGAAAATCCTAGTATGGAAAAGCAGCATTCAAAACTCTTATATGATCATTTAGAGTCATATCATGTAGAGCCACACAAAGGTATCAATAATGAAGACATGGAGAAGCAGTGTTGTGAAAGCATAGATGTGATGCAGTTAGTAGAATATCAGTCTCAACTATCATCTTCACATATAGAGTTTTCTCATGATTTGGAGCCGCTTGGTGCTTATACAGTGAATTATCATCCGGTAAGCCTTGATGATCAGTATTGTCACATACCCCAATTTTGTAAAATAATGTTAATTATTTTAATTACATTTCCTGAGACATTATGTTAAATTTAATGTAAAGTAGGAACTGATGACTCAGCAGAGTCAAAAGAAGTGGAATGTAATTCTGAATATTTTATTATTAATAAATAAAAATGGAGACAACAGCATTGGGAGAGTTGTTAATAAAAGGTTACTGGTCAAACTAGTGGATGGAACTAGGTGGAGGGCAAAAGACAAGTGGCAGCATCCTCAAACACTTCCTAAGTTGCAGGTGGCAACTTCCCTATAATTGGGGTCATGATCCCCCAAGAAAGTGGGATCAGAGCAGGTGGCTCAATAAATAACAACTAACCCAAAAAGACCTAGGCAATATTTTAAAAGTACCCAATGAATAGAGTTGGGGTGGCTCAGTTATTTTCCAGAGAAGAACCATTCAGGTGGAATGCTATTCAGGAAATTCATTTGGGGAAAAAAGGGAAAAACAGTAAGGAAGTTGTTCTGAGAGGAATGCTGCAGTAACTTGGTTATTACAGCTTGTTAGCTGGGAGAACTTACTGATAAGTTCAGATTTGATACTGAGTTTGAATACTGGTATTTGAATATTGTTGCACCTAGTTCCAGCCAGGGAGACCAGAGCAAGCTCGGGGGTCCTGAGGAGTCGTTGTTTGAGCGCTCTCCAGGAATTGGTAGGGAGGAACGGCCTCCCATTGCTATTGTTGTCTAGGTTTAAACAGGTTCTGTCACCTAACTGTCTTTGTTTTAATAACTGTGAATGGTTGAATGTTACGTTTGTAGTTTATGATATAAAGATTTAGTTGGTTTAGTGATGTAAATGTTTTTAGTTTACCAGTAATAGAATCTTGTGATGAAAACTAAGGACCCAGTATGTTTTTCCACATCTGGGTTTTATGAGACCGTACTCCAGCACAGGGGTAAAATTAAACAAGGATAGCATGATGAGATTACAGAATAGTAGGTTGTTTCTTATCTATTTCAGAAAAGATATTTTACTGACAGTTGTATGAGTTCATAGTTAAAAACTATTTCCTTGTACAGTATTTATTTTCAGTAGTCCTTTTATTTTAAAACAAATGGAAGAATATAATAGTCGTACTGAAGTAAGGTTAGACTAGGTGTACTTGCGGTTTAATCCTTACAACTGTTTTCTTCCAGTTTAAAGAATTTAACTTCTATATGTTGAAATAACAACACTGAAAGTAGGAGTAATTAAATATTGTTCAAATTCTACAGTGAAACCAAGCTGCGTTAGATTTTATGTAAGATTAGTGATGTAATCTTTTTATTTTTATTTTTTTCTTTCTCCTTATTAGACTAATCTCGAACAATATCTAGAGCTGTTATTCTATTTCTCATCAATTGTAAATGAATGCTACTATATATATTTATATGAGATAGATCCTAAGTAGTATTATTTGATTTATTTATATATATATATATATATATATCATAACCAAACAGACAAACTAAATATTAACAGAACTTATTTAAGTATTTAGCATAATTGGCACAAGAAATAGATAGCAGAATGCTTTAAAATAAACTAAATATTAACCATGGGAGCATTGGTACTCTCAGGAGAGATAATATCTTTATTGTATTAATAACAATAAACTTCTATTACATACAATACAGGAGTATTATCATTGTTAAACTTAAGGTAATGTTCTTATTATATTAATTACAAACTGGAACTATTTTATACTTTCTGTACTACAAGGTAAATAAATAGTACTTAAGAAAATTATTAAAATTAAATAAAAATGTAAAGACCTTATATAAATTGAAGGTTATAAACTATATATGTTAACACTTACAATTTCTTATTAACTAGTAAGTCAAGTTATAAACCATGTACAGAAAACCTAGCTCATGCAAATTTAATAATATTACAGGATAAGAAAACTTAGTGGTATTAACACACAAAAATAAAGGCATTAAAGTAACTGTATGCTCGAATTAACGAGCTTAACCAATAAAATGCTAGTATAAGAATTAATCCAACAAAATACAGAAGCTTAAATAAAATAAAGTTGTACTGTTCCTTTAAAGAAACAGTGGAATATTTTTATACATTCAAGTTAGGATTAAACCCTACCAGCTTTTAAACTTAAACAAACAGAGGATAATAATGCTTGCTCGTCGAGCCCAACTGACTATTATATATTTCAGTAATAACTCTGCAAGTTAAGTACTATACTGAAAACACCAAATATATTAAGAAATGGTAAACAATATTAATATTGTCGAGATAGGGTAAACCCTATTACTCCAAAGTATACAACCAAAATCGCAACTGAAGGAGTTCAGTACAGTATTGAGCTCTTAGCTCCAAAAAATTTTTACAAAATGGGGCATATACAGTCTTTCATCATTTACTGATAAAAATTCATATTAACCACCTTAAAAACCAACTTTCCACTCACGGTCGAAGCCGGAGGACCCTGCACTAAGCAAGGGTTTTAACAATTGTTATAAATACCAAATTTAATAAACAAAATAACCAAAACCCACAAGGGTTACTCAGGCCATGGAAACCAACCCACTTTATCCCGTAAGGGTGTGGACAAGGCAGACTAGCCATGGAAAAATTCCAGGGCTTACCGGATGCTAGCAGCGATTCCAACCCTGCTCTTCCTGCACGAAGGGTCGAGTCAACACCTGTTACAAGAAATGATGTTGGTTAAAACCCTGTTTCAAATAAACCTTTACATTAAACTAAACTGTAAAAGAAGGAAGGGTATCAGTATATTATTCCTCACCTGGAAATGATATTGAAGCACGACTATCCACGGACAACAAAGTCACCTTCAGCACGAAGGGAAAGCAACGTATCATCAGCTGCACGAATAATGGAGGTTACTATCTTTCCAGCTACGAGGTCGAATCTACGGTGTAGTCCTATGCTCAGTCACCCTAATCACAAAATACAACAGGCAGTGCCAGACCAAGAAGAAGGAAACTCTGTGCAATCTAACGTTACACGACGGACCAGTCACGGCAAGAAACCCTAAAGAAATTTATCAACCCTTTTCCTAGCAACAAAGCAGTCTCCTAACAGCACTCCTTTAAAACTGATAGAAGGAGTTTATGCAGAGGATTGGCGAGTATAGAGACTGCCGCCATCGAAAGCAAGCGACTACACAGGTGAAGGAACGATAGCAGAGCGGCCAAAGGGCCCGAAGGTAATGACAAGAATAACAAGTGAGGGTTCAACTTTGAGTTTTTAGCTGTGAGATATAGGACTAAGATGTTGCCACGACAGCCCGATAAATATTTACATGCAGTGGGTCGAAGTGTATAGTTCCAAGCGAGCCTTTCTTTCACTTTTCATCCAATCTTTGGGTTTCAAAGGATCAACTTAAACCTTTGTAACAATGTCAACCTCCACTTACGCTGCATGAGAAACGTAGATAGGTTTTTATCAATCAAATAATTATATTAATCATCAAGATCATGGAAATCATATGGCGACCCTTGTACACATAAAGCATGATTTGCATGATTTCAAAACTATCCTCTTACTTTATGAAGTGGATATGGTTATAACCCCTTTGCTAGGAAATAGTATGCTCATCCTAGTTTATGATGTTGTAAAGGAGGCAATTCCTTTATGTAGTTTATAGAATATGAAATAAAGGTTAATACATTAATTCGATTGTGAACTTGGCTAACTCTTAGGCATTTTAGTTCACACTCTATATTTTTATTGTAGATATGTGCATTATGATATATTAGTGCCATCAAATGTTAACTTAATTAAAAAGTATACTCAGGATGAGAATAAAGGTGGTTATAAGGTAAGAAGATGGAGATCATCTTAATACTCATAATAATATTAATGACATTATCAGTATTTGTTTAAATAGGAGCATATAGTAAAAAGATACAAAAGAGAGTAGTATTTATTATGTGGTGAAGGCTCTTGATTAAGGTAATAACCTTAATCATAGGTATGACTTGACAAGGGTAGGCCACATTTATTTTTATCTAAAAGTTTCACCATAATAAAATAGATAGGCCTTATAACGATTTAAGAGATGCTTCCTTTTACGAAATATAGTCCCTTAAGGACTTGTCCCATTATCAACATCAAGGGGATAGGATAAAACCTATTACAGTAAGATATATATATTATTAAGGATAATCTCTAGTTATGCTTGAAAACAGATGTTGAGTGAATCAAAACTCTATGCATCAACATTAGTATAGTTTCCTTAAAAAGCAGCTGGAAGTAAAGTGGTAAACTCCTTGAAAACTTCAAGGTTTGAAATGAGAAACAACAATATATAAACCCCTTATCAGTTTGCATTTACAAATGTAACGTAATGGTATACAAATGATATCATACTATAGATTTTATAACTCTGTTACTCTTACTCTATTGTAAAGAATCAGTAAGACATTTTTATACATCATGACTATAATAGATTTGGAATAGCTCCATAATCATCAAGAACTATAAATTACTTCTATTAGGAAGAAGGTCAGTTATTAAATGTACCTTGACAAGCATTGGAAATTGTTTAACATTCCTTTTCTTACTGAGCTTTTCTTTGAGACGGCCTTGAATCTTAATGCTTTAGAATTGCGACAAGCAAAACCAAAACCTCTGACCTGTAATCTGTAAGAACAGAGAATCTATCTGCATTAGCTCGAAAGCTAAGTAAGCCCAGTTTTGCATGACAGTCTCACCTTGTGGCCGCAAGAAGAAAACAAGTCAGTAATCTGAAAAGAACTGTTCTATTGCTAAACATAACCAACAGATAATTCAGATAATGAATTTGTTAACATATAACTAATCAAACAATTAGTGACTGCATTTACTGAATTTATATGCATTTAAAAAAAAAAATTAATTTTTCAGAAAATTTGGGGTTTTGACAAGTATGATGGTGTAGTCAATCTTCCTCATCATTCTGATTTGTACATCAACCCTGTCTAGTCATGGATAGAAGCAACCTACGCAAGCACTTACCAGTTTGGGAGGAAGTTTGATGACATTATTCATGCCTATGATTTCCCATCCATCCCACCCCTTCCGGATCATCACACAGGTTTGCATTTTCTGAATAAAGTATCCTTAATTTGGCTGGTAACCAAAGACAAGGGAAAAAAATTATGTTAATAAAATGCTTAGGTGGTTACATTGGATTTCTGATTACACTTAACCCTTTTTTATATCATGCTTAGAGTAGGAAAATAATCTCCTTGAAAAAGAGCATTTACTTTCCACATTTTTGTTTTGTACTTAGCTATAATAAAACATTTTTTTCATTAGTTAGTTACTTTTATTTTGTTTTAATAAATCAGCATAATGGTTCATTTGGTTTTTATGTAAAGCTTGTGCTACTGAGGTTTTCTTGTCAAGTTGAGATGTTTTACAGAGTGTATAAACCAGAGATTCTGGTGTTCTCGTATCCTCTCTTTGCCCTATGAACAGATCGAGCACACGTCCCGCAGTTGGAGCCAGAATGTTACCACCTAAGTTGTACTTAGTGGTTTTTTGTCAAGTGAGCCTGGTGAACCAGACAAACATTTTTTGTTCGTACTTCAGAAGACCTTCGGAAGTGCTTGTTGTACTATATCACATGTTCATACCCCCTTGGGGGAGTTGTAATAAATGTTCTAGCATGATAGTGTTTGTAAAAGACTCAGTCTCTTAGACTTTATTTGTCAATCCGATCATCCCAGGGTGTTTTTTCCCTTGGTTATTATTGGTTGTTGAATAAACAACTGATAATTTCTAAGTTTTTCACTCAATACCTCCAAAGTTGGGGTGGTCGGCTTGGAATTTAGGCCTATTGAGGTTATTAGAGTCTATGTGTCAATGTATAAACATGCTAGGCATCATGGTCGAGTCATATGAACATGTCTAAGTCCCCCTAGGTTTTTTAATTTTTTTTCATTTTTTCAGTGTTTTTTATTAAAATTTAATTTTTCCAAAACTTAGGCTATTTTTTAATAGTTTAATTGGAAAAATTGGTTTTGTAATAAAAGTGGGCTCAATAATTAGTTTCAGTCATGTAGGTGCTCATTTTCAAGCTAAGAGCGCCCAATAAACCTATAGACCCACTTTTTCCTAGTTTTGAGTGATTTTCCATCACTCAAGTCAGAAAGCCCCAAAAAATCAATTATTGATTATTTTAATTAATAAATTGATGAATAATGGAGCAAATCCAAAATACTAGATCAATGGATTCTCAAGAGATTTGATTGAAATCAGTCTCATCGGCACTAGATTGACTGGATCTGACAAATCCTTGACTGAAGGAGGTCATCTGGGTGGATCTAGAGTTGAAATTCAGCCTCCTTTATGGGGAATTACGCCCTCTCTCTCTCCTCCACACATGTGAGCTCTTTTGGGAGCTCTGTGATTGATGATTCACTCAGCAGGTTGATGTGTCAGCTCAATCAGCCCCTGACTGACATTCAGGCTCAGTAGCAGCTCAGTTCAGCCTCAGATTAGGCATTTATGGACTCTCCTCCAGCTACAGTGGTCTATCTCCTTGGGATTTGCACCCCCTCTGGGATGGAGTTTCAATTTTGTGTATAAATAAAGCATGGTTGCCTCCTTTCCGAGTGAGTTAGAGTTGGATTAAGGAGCCATTATTGTTTTAATACTGTGTAATATCTTTTTCTATTGGAATAAAGTGAAGCTTTGGAGGCAAGATGGTGTCATGTCATTGTATGTGTGGATGAGCATTGCCATGTTTCACTGAGGTAACCTGTATCTATGTTCATAATTTGCTGATTGTTTGTGTATTCATTGCTAAGATTGATAATAAGTTTATTATAATATTGATAGGAAAGGAGTTTGTTAATAAGTTTATTGGCCATCTCTTTCCTTTTTTATGCATATTTAGAGATCTAGATTCAGCATGTTTTATAAGTTTATATGCATGTTATTCTGAAATCTCTATGCATGTATTAACCAGATCTCACAAGTATTTTGGAAAGTCTTTGGATTCAGTTGCAAGTTCCTAGCTTGGAGAGGATGTTGATCTAGTTTTCTTCTTCACTCTATCCAAAACCATTCAAAGTTATATTCCCTTGACATTCCACTGGAAAGCTCCATGGTTGATCTTCAAGGCTTCCAGCAAAAATGCTCTTCTTTTCCTCTTCCTCCTTCATTTTTTTCTAAAATCAGTACGATTACTTGTTTGAAGCTTTAAAATTGTTTAGATCTATAAATTTTAGAGTTTATTTTACATATATCTTGATTCCTTAAAGCTCATAAACTAGATCTCATTCCTAAAAGAAAATTTACAAGCATTCTAGATCTAGTTTTAGGACAAATTGTCATTTTTCAAGGTTGTGAAAGTAGATCTAAAGCTTGTTGAATGCATGGTTGTTTCCTTAAAGTATAAAAATTTATATTCAGAAATTTAAGTGCTTCATATTGGCTGGCCCAAAATCAGGCCAACATGCCAAGGAAACCTTGCTTTCCTTGGTTCCTTTTCCGCTTCTTTACAAACTAGTTTTAACTTAGAATTTTTGGGTAAAACGTTTGTTCATCCAAAAGTACTTTCAAAGTACTTTTGGGAATATTTAAATCTGATAAGATTGATTTTTTTATCAGGTTTAACATAAAAAAGGAGGAGGCGCTGTCCGGAAAGCATTTTTGGACCATTCGAAACCCCCCAGGGGGTCTTCGTCTTCCAAATTTTCAAATTTTTGCAATTTGTAAACCTTGGGTCTCATTCCATATAAGGACCAGGTGGATTAATTTCAGTTTGCTTATATTATAATTTCTGCTAATAAAAATAAAAATATTTTCGAATAGGCTCTTTCAAGCCTATTCACCATCCCCCCTGGGGGGATCCGCGTCTGTTTCACTTTTTTGCATTTTTCCCTTTTTTCTATTCTAGTTTAGTTAGTATTGACATGCAGGATTGTATACTTTGATAATATTTTGAATTATTCCATATTTTCAATTCAAAATTAATCATACTACTTACCCCATGACTTCCCGATTGACCCGCAAGGGGAAAGATATGCGTGGTAGGACTAATTAGAAAAACCAGTGTTGTGTATCTTTGATTCCATTTTCATTAGTTGTTTTAATAATCATAATAAAATCAACCCCTCCTTGATTCCCCGATTGAGGTCCACTTGGACCGAAAGAGGTTCTTGGAGGGTTTTCTTCTTAATAAGAACACCTCCTTTAAAACTTACTAAAAATAACAAAGACTCCAGTGTGTATGCTCTGTACTTGGCTGCGGCTCATCCGATCAATCAAGATGCATCAAAATCACTTGAGTGACTAGATTAATTAGTCTTCACCTCCCAAATTGACAAACCATCAGGATAAAATCCAACGCCTCGAACGAACTGTAAACAATGGCAAAATACCCACAAGAGTGGGAACAACTGGAAAGTGACCTCGAGGCACCAATCTCTGTCACACCCTGACAGGTGCGTTACGAACAATAGTCTCTAAGTCTCCATTCCAGCACACAAACACCTTGCGGGTAGCCATGAAAGTTCACTTTTGGACATACTCCAAGTACCCCTCAGGTATATTTGGAGTCCCCTTTTCACCTAATTTAATTCATTCGCATTCCACATTAATTTAAAATCTACCAAGAGACATTTGCAAAACATTCTTTCAAGCGCATGCAAGCACATTATTTTCTCTGTTGACTCCATTTAAGGCACTGGTGATTTATTTGATCATTTCTTTCGATTATATATATATTGAGTGTCATTACTGTGCTTACCTGCTTTAAATCTGGCATCTTGTTATCTTTTGTTTCCACTGGTTAATTTCAAACAACTCCTAAACAACTTAATCAATATAACACCATCACACTAAGTGATTAGCCTTAGTAATTTAATAGGGTCTACCACCCTTGGCTTCGTTAGGAGTTAGCCTGAACGGAGGAGTCAAGAACAAGGTGACAACCTTGACTCGAGACTTGCCCCCAAGGACACACCGAGTGGCTTGAAGATTTATGCCACATAACCCAGGTGTGTGAAAGGTGAAAACAGGGGTAATGACCCTGATTTGGATCCTCTGATTTCTTATATAAGTGTACAGCAAACATCAGATGCTAAATCAAAACCTGAAGTGCAAAATCATCTCCCAACTTGGGCCCGACAGACACTCTCCTCCGCGGGAGATAACATTGGAAATATGGATGATCCAAGGAGAACCCGGTCCGATTTCCAAAGAGAAGGTATTGCGCTCTCTTGTCCTGATTATTTTCTGTTCGAATCTTGTTATTTGATGATAAATTCAGACCCTAAGTCTTACTACCATGCTCAGAAGGATCCGAGATGGCAAGTTCCCATGGATGAAGAGATGAATTCGCTTTAGAAAAACACTACTTGGGAGTTAGTTTCTCTTCCTCCGGGAAGGAAATTAGTTCAATTCAAGTGGTTGTTTCAGACTAAGGTTGCTACAGATGGAAGCACCTACAAATATAAGTCAAGGCTGGTGGCAAAAAATTTCTCCCAGGTCCAAGGTGTGGACTACCATGAGACTTTTGCACCGGTTGCAAAAATGGACTCCACCCGCCTAGTTTTGGCAATTTCAGCATCTAAGCATTGGGAAGTGCATCATATGGATGTTAAGACAGCCTTTTTGCATGGATATATTCATGAGGAGATATACATGAAGTAGCCTGAGGGCTACATTTCTGATCCATCTTTGGTTTGCAAGCTAAAAAAGTCACTATACGGGTTAAAACGGGCCCCAAGAGAATGGTATTCCAAGATGGATGCCTTCCTTCTCTCACAAAAATTCCAAAGGTATAGATCAGATCCAAAAGTGTATATACAGCAGTCTAATGGTCATTTTATTATTATTGTTTTATATGTTGATGACTTACTAGTCACGGGTAGCACAGTTGCTTCTATTTCAGTCATCAAAACTGCTCTCCACAATGCATTTGAAATGAGCGATTTGGGGCTCTTAAAACAATTTTTGGGGATCGAAATTGAGCAAAATTCTGATGGGATAATGGTCACTCAGTCCAAATACATATCATACTTTTTAGTCAAGTTTAACATGGCTGAATGTAGAGCTGCTCCATTCCCTTTCCTTTCAGGGATCAGCCTTGAAGAAGGAAAAAGCACACCTCCCATGGACTGCACTATTTATGACAACTGATTGGTAGCTTATTGTTATGACATGAATTTTGTATCAAGATACATGCAGCAGCCCCATGATCTTCATTGGAAGGAAGCCAAGAGGATCCTCCAGTACATTCAGGGAGCCAAGACCTACGGCATTCACTATGTTGCAGACTCCGAGCTAGAGCTGGTTGGATACACAGATTCTGATTGGGTGGGTGATTCTATTGATCGGAAGTCTACATACGGATATGTATTCATGTTTTGTGGTGGCCCCATTTTTTGGTCTAGCAAAAAGTAAGCCGCCATAGCATTATCTTTAGCAGAGGTCGAGTATCGAGGAGCAGTGAATGCTTGTATCCAAGCTGTTTGGTTGCAAGGCATTCTTTAAGAGTTTGATCTTGGTATTACTTTGTCCACTGTCCTCTTTTGTGACAATCAAAGTGCTATTAAGATATCCATAGATCCAGTTACCATGCAGAGGACCAAGCATGTAGAGATACACATTCATTATATCAGGGAGCTAATGCATGACAGGACCATCATTCTGCAATACTGCTCGACTAATGAGCAGATTGCAGAAATCTTCACCAAGATATTTTTAGAAAATAAGTTCACTTACCTCCGTTCACTGTTGGGGGTGATTTCATCAGGGTGATCCAACTACTTTCAGTGTTCAGCTTGAGGGGGGGGGTTTCCCACTGGGTTTTCCCACTGGGTTTTCCCTCTTTCCCTCACTTAGTTTGTTTTGAGCATTGTTTGAGTTTCAGTATTGTACAGGGTGACCTATGGCCTTTGTTGCCGAGGCCCTAGAATTCTTATGCACTTTATGTTTTCTACTTCTCCTGAGTATAGCTTAAGGGGGGGTGTTGGAGACATTTACCACCATACACACTCATTTTGTTCAATTTGGCCTAGTTAAAACACTATCCTAAGTTTTATTGACTTAATTGACATCGGCAGGAGCACACCCACGCCTACCTTCAGTCAAGGAGGCTAAATAAGCCTTCTCCTTCATTCGGGGAGGCTAACTGGAGCACTCCAGGGGAGATCTGAGTGTCATAAATGCACTTAATTGATAACTGATGGTTACAATTAGTTAAACAGAGAATTGAAGGTGCCTCCTTTCATTAAATTGATTATTTAATTAATATTTAATGAACTGGAGTCAACAGGGGTGCCTCCAACCACTTCTGATGGTCAGTTACACTTCAATTAACCTCATCGGGGTTCATTGGAGTCATTGATGTGCTAACACTTGTTGGTTGGCTTGCAGTGACATGTGTCTGAGCTACTTTCAGTTAGACTCAGTCATTTATTGCACTCCTACTTCAGTTAGGACTCAGTTGAGTCAATTAGGGTTTTGAGCAGTGGTTAACTAGAGTGTTTACTGTGGCTTACATTCAGTTAAGCTCGACTCACTCATTCAATTCGAATGACCCCCTTGGGAATTCGAATTGTATTGGAATTCATGCATCTGGCATGATCATTGTATTTTATCATAATTATTTCATTTGATTATGCAGAGCTGCTACTTCCATTGCAGCACCATTTTGCCAATTTTATCCATATTTGTCTATATTCTTTGTGAGACTGTGTTTTCAGTTCCTACACCACTGTGACAAATTAATATGGGTGTCATCCAAATTATTGTATCGGTGTGGAGAGGGTCGAAATTAATATTTTTTATCTAATACTTCTAAGTATTTATGGGTTGTGAGACCTATTCCATTGTGTCTAGGGATCCTTTTCCAATGTGAAACACTTTTTTTTTCATCAAAAAAGGTTTCCATATGTCCAAGATATGGAAATTTTACCGGTCGGGTGATATGTGTATTTATGTTGCACATCCCCAGTTAAAGAATCATACATATTTGTCAATGAGTTCAATTTTTGTTTTTTATTTCATGTATCTAATGCATTAGCAGCCATTATGGTGTGTTTGAGTCAAATTGTGACTATTTGGAAAGGATTTGAGTGGTTTAAAAGGTGTTTGGGAAGAGTTGAAAATCACTATATTCCTTGTTGCAAATTTTGGAGTTAATATTCCTAATGTTTTTAATTGGGTATATTGCAGCGGTATCAAAGCATGATCCTCAAAAACTGAGGGTTCTGTAGTATATAAATGAGTTTTATCTACAAAATATCACCCCTAGAATCCATCAGGACCAAGAAACCATTTAGGAGGAAGAAGAACTAGATTTTGTTGTAGGTATAATCCAAGAAGAACCAAGAACGGAGAAAAGTATGGATATTGTTTCATGAAAAATCACTACTAAGGAGAAGAAGGAGCTTCTCATGAAATTCCTATTGGAAACCTTATATATATTGGCCAAAGAATAGGAGACTGCTATAAAAAACCAAGATGAGACAAGGGAGTTCATGGGAAATTTGGAAGCCTGTGCTTTTGGGAACAAAAATGGTGAGAGAAGTAGCAGTGGTTCTCATGATGGGGACAAGAACACCTTGAAAACTTATGGTGAAATGATTTTATCTAGAAATGTCCCTCATAACCACCCACATGAGTTCATAGATTTACCAAGACCCACAATGTCGAAATTCCTAAATCCACCGATAGTAGGAGCAACAATGCCAAATGAAAAATGTGATTCTTTGGAGTATTAGTTTGAGTATAGGGATATGAGTGCATAATTCAAGGAAACTATGTATTTCTATGAGTATAACAACTTCAAGGATTGAAACAGACCAAAATTATTCAATAGAAGCCATGTTTGGAATTTTGAATTGCAATGCACCCTTGGGAAAGTCACCCTTCAAAGTTTTGATGAATCTTCCAAATGCATTGCTAGATCATGGGTGCATAAACATGACACATACTTTGAGTTAAATCCCATGGAATAAATGAATACCATTAAAATGGATACCTTATGTCTAGAAGCAGAATCAAATGACTAGAGGTACCATGGAATGAGGACTATGGGTTATGCATATATCACAACATATGAAGAATTTACAAGGTGAATCATAGATAGATTTGATAGAAAGTATCTAGATATTCCATTCAAGGAGAAGGACCAGTTGAAATAGATAGGCACACCCAAGAAAAATATTTCAAAATTCAAAAATCTTGTAATGATGGTCACAGACATCTCAAAGGCTCATTTAGTGTTGTTGTTTACAAAAGGACTAGCAGATCCATTGAGAGGATTAGTAAGGCTTACATACCTGCAACACTTTTGGATGCCATTAGTAGAGCTCGGGATCTTCGGGATGCCATTCCCAAAACTAGATTTACTCCAAAAAAGAACTTTCCAACCAAGTTCAAGGATCAAAATCCCTTCCAAAAAGACACAACCTAGAAAAACAAGAAGGATAACAATATTCAAGATGAATTAAGGGGGAATCAGTTTTGTTTCACATGCCAAGAGCCTTGGGTTCTAGGCCATAAGTGTGCAAAGGGGGAGGATCACTACATAAAAATCATCTCTGAAAGTGAGGAGGGGGTTAAATATGGTGAGTAGTAGCATTTAATATCAGAATATGTGTATGAGATAGCAAAAGAGGAGTAACCCCGACCTGAATCAGGAAAGAGTGGCATTGTTGTTCTAACTAGAGCCCCTCGATATCACACTCTTGGATTCAAGGGAGTGGTGCAAGGCCAAAGGGTCATGGTGCTTGTTGATGGATGAGCCACTCACAAATTTATTAATGTTGCACTCGTGGACAAAAGGAACCTGCATACTGAAGAATTTGATGGATTCACTGTGATCATTCCAGGTAACAATTCTATGGATTGTTGTAGGTGGGTTCCTAAAATTCATATTACCATAAGTAACTTTACTATGACAAATATTTTTTATGTGGTTAATTTTGTTGATACAAACTTATTCTTGGGAGTACACTGGTTTCTTTCCATTAGAGAACATACCATTAACTATCGGATTCTGGAAATGAGATTTAAAGGGGTTGATGGGAAACAAGTAACCTTAAGGGGTATGAACACTTTCCCAATAAGGTGGTTTCAACACATAATGTGAGATTTTTCTTAAGGCATGGAGATATAGAATGGGAAGCAGAAGGTTTGGTCAGAGATAAGAATCCCACATCAGACACCAATTAGTATCCAGAAGACATAAATAAGTTTCTATAGAATCATTAGAAGGTTTTTGGAGACCTTCCTCCTGGTAGAACACCAGATCAAGGGGTTGATCATTCCACAGAATTGAACGTGGGAAATCATCCTATCACCAACCGACCTTACAAACACCCCAAGATGTTCAAAGATGAAATCGAAAGGGAAATAAAAGAACTTCTTGAGTTGGGACTTCATAAGGCCAAGTTTGAGTCCATTTGCATCTTTAGTGGTCCTAGAGAAGGAGGATGTCACAATGAGAATGTTCATTTACTACGTGGCCTTGAACAATAATACTATCAATAAATGGTACCCCATTCCCTATATTAATGAGTTGATGGATGGACTGCATGGAGCCAAGTTCTTTTCCAAGATTGATCTATGCTCTAGGTAACATTGGATTCAAATGAAGGAAGAATATGCATAGAAGATAGCCTTTCGTTGTCATTATGGACATTTCGAATACCTAGTCATGCCCTTTGGCTTTACTAATGCATATTCTACATTCCAATATTGCATGGACTGAATCTTCACCAAGCAGCTATGTAAGTTTGTGTAAGTATTTTTTTATGATATTCTGATTTATAGCAAGACATGGGAATAACATTTGTAACATTTGGAAGTTGTCCTAAACATTTGAGCAAAATAATCATTAAATGCAAAACTATCCAAATGTGAGATTGGGATGACTGAGATGTTTTATCTTGGTCATGTGATTCCACAATATGGATTTAAGGTTCATATGGAGAAAATCCAAGCCATCCTTGATTGGAAAACTCCCAAAAATGTGATAGAGTTGAGGGGATTTATTGGAATTTGAACATACTACAGGAGGTTTCTCAAATGATTCTCTCAATTGATGGAACATTTGACTGATGTCATGAATAAGGGATCATTTTCTTGGATAAATCAAGCTAAAAAATCTTTCAACAAGAAGAAGGAAGTGATGAGTATTTTTTCGGTCCTTGCTTTATCAAATTTTACTCAACCATTTGTGCTTGAGTGTGATGCTTCCGAAGAAGGCATTGGAGTTGTCCTAATGCAAAACCAGAACCCTATTACCTTTGAGAGTAGAAATTTATAGCCACATGAGCACCATTACTCTATCTATGACAAAGAAATGTTGGCCATTATGCATGCCTTGGACAAATTCCAACAATATCTAGTGGGAAGCAAGTTTGTGATCAAAATAGATCACAATAGTTTGAATTCTTTTCTGACTTAGAAGGAGTTGAATGACAAGAAAAAAAAAGTGGGTCAAAAATCCTATGACTTTGACATAGAGTACATGAATGGAAAAAATGATGATGTTTCAAATTCTCTCTCTAAAAAACCATCCATCTCCTTGATGAAAATTTCAGCAGATTGGAATGCTCAAGTTTTGGTAGAATACTCAAAACATGTTTGCATGTGAGTTGTTGGATGGGTTGATGCAAGATCGCTAGTACAAAGTAATCAATGAGGTCATCTACTATAAATATAGAAATTATTTGGTCCCAGAATAATCCTTGAAGAAGAAGATTATGGAATCAGCTCATTATTCGTCACTAGTAGGCCATCCTGGATACTTGAAGACATATAGACAAATAAGAGAGAGATTCACTTAGAAGGGCCGATGTCTTGAAGTGTGTGAGGGAATGCAGCATATGTCATAAAAATAAAATAGAAAAAAAGCATCACATTGGTCTGCTACAACCTCTACCCATTCCAGAACAAAAATGGAAAAACATCTCAATGGACTTCATCACCAGATTTCCCAAGGTACAAGGTAGAGACTTTATATATGTAGTAGTGGGTATACTCACAAAATTTTCTCATTTATTTGATGTTCTGTCCACTTATATATCTTCCCAAGTGGTTAATTTATTCTTTAGAGAAGTATTCAAATTGCATGGTTTGCCAAAGACTATTGTTAGAAATAGAGATAGCAAGTTTACATGAGCATTTTGGCAAGAACTATTTAAATTGGCATAAACAAATTTGACTTTCAATGCTAGCTACAACCCCCAAACGGATGGACAAATAGAGAGAGTCATCTAATGGTTAGAAGGATATTTGAAGAATTATGTGACAAGATAATAGAAATATTGGATTAAATCGTTGCATTTGGGTGAGTTCTGTTGCAATACAACTTACCACATGTCCATTGCAATGTCCCAAATTAAAGCATTGTATCGTTATGAAGATTCTACTTTTGTTGATCAATTTTTTGGAAACTGTAGAGAACCTAACGCTAGAGATTAGATTCAGTAAATCCAAGACATCATAAATGCACTTAAAGATAACTTACAAACAACTCAAAATCAACAAACATTATATGTAGATAGTAGTAAAACATAGTGTAGTTTCTAGGTGGATGAATTGGTGTACTTGAGGCTGCAGCCATACAAGCAGTCTCATTTAAGGGGAAGGGGGCTGAAAAATTGAATCCAATGTTTTATGGTCCCTATAAATTTGTGAGGATAGTTGAGGAAGTAGCGTGAGAGCTGGAGCTTCCAGAAGAAATCAAAATACACAATGTGTGCCATGTTTCATGTCTTAAGAAAGCAATGGCCAATATGTAAAAGTATCAACAGAGCTTCCTCCATTAGATGATGAAGGACAATTGGTTTTGGTTCCAGAAATATTTTTGTAGGTAAGAGAAATAAATTTGAGAAAAAAAACCATTCGATATTACCATGTTCAGTGGAAACATCTACCAAGTGAAGTTGCTACATGGGAAGGTGAACATGTATTCCAACACCTAGTATTACAATTGCTCGTGGAAAAGCAATATTGGGTGGGGAGGATTGTAATGTCTCCTCCATGATTACACCATGGTTCATTCCACTAACCTATCTAATTCCCATAGGTTCAAGTGGAATTCAATTTTACTAGGGAATTATTTGGCCTATAGTCACTATGCAAATTCAAATGTAAATCAAGATGGGGTGATGTGGGTCATAATTTTTGTAATTATAATGGAGAGAAATTCATAAATCAGGTGGAAATTGTCTATTTAGTCAAGGAGGGCGCATAGGAGGATGAATGGGCCCCATAGTAGGTGTAACTCCCATCCTAGATGGAAGGAATACTATCATGAAGGAATCCAATGAGTTGCAACTCCCTGGGCTAAAAATAGCAAAGGAAGGGAGCACTAGGGGAAGAGTAACTCCCAAGGAATATCATGAAGACACATCATGCTAAAAATAGGCAAGGGGGGTGCATTAGTGAAGTGTAAACCCAAAGGAATCTATGACAACTTATGACAGAATCTATGACAAGCTATGACAATTTATGCAAGTTATGACAACTCCATGTCCTAAATTTAGCCAAGGAGGGTGCATGAGGGGAGAGTGTGTCCACAAGTTAGTTGTAAATCCCCCAAATCAAGGACAATCACTCCTAATTCAAATTATTAAAGGTGACTTAGGTACTATTTGTTCAAAAACAACATTAGAAGGGAGTTGATGTGTCATGAATAATCATTTTGTCCACTAATTCGAATTTTAATATATATATTTTAGAGAGAATTCTAGAATGAGGGGGAAAATCCTCAATGAAGGTTATAAAAATGGATGCAAGCACTTGGGAGATATATTTTTGTCATTTTAATTTTGAATTGGAGAGTTCTTATGCTCTTCATGCTTGGGAGATGTGACCCTTACAATTGTAACCAGTTTCGGTGGTGAAATATTCTTCCTTAGCTGGAAGAGAGGGAAGTAGCTCAGATTTCTCTATAGAGCTTCATTGAAGGATATCATATCCATTTCCATTTGGAGTTTCAAGATCATGTTGGTGGCTCATAGTTTCAGCTTGTAGTAGTGTCTTTTTGTTGGTGTTTTTTGAATGGAAGCTTGTGTTGTGGTAGTTCATGGTTGAGGAGGATGCACTAGGGGATGTCCAATTATCTTGAAGGATATCCTAATGGCTATGTATCATTCATATTTGATGGATGGCACACTGGAGTGTTCAAATCTATAAGTTGGGGTCGAATTTTGCTTGTGTAGGGCACATTAGTGAGAACAGATATACCATTTGGAGTAGTATTTCACCCTCTTCTCTCTATTGATTTATAGCAGCCTTCTATCCTCTTTAGGTAGAAAAATTTTATATGTATTTAAATATGTTGTAGAATCCATACAATTATGTACAATTCCATCCAATTAATAATAAAGTTCTACATGGTTTTTCCCAATATTATGCTCAATATTCAAGTTCTGGTTAATATATGAGTAGATTTGTTAATATGGTTGTGCAAACTTTATGTACAGTGCATAAACTTTCATTAAAAATTCTTCAAGTCTATTAGTTATAAATTTGAGTGTGTTTGGGTGTGTTGGAGTGAATTTGGAGGTGTTTGGTAATGTTTAATATTGGTTTGGAATTTCTGCTGTTGTGGATGTCCAAATATTGTGTCGGTGTTGAGAGGGTTGAAAGTAATATTTTGGATATAATACTTTTGAGTATTTATGGGTTGTGAGACCTGTTCCATTGTGCCTTGGGATCCGTTTCCAGTAGTAAATCATTTTTGTTTCATCGAAAAAGGTTTATGTATGTCCAAGATATGGCCATTTTACCGGTCATATGATCTGTGTATTTATGTTGCGCATCCCCAGTTAGAGAAACATACTTGTTTGTCTGTGAGTTCTGTTTTTGTTGTTTATTTCATGGATCTAATGTATTATCAGCTATTAGGGTGTGTTTGAGTCAAGTTGTGACTATTTGGGAAGGATTCAAATAGTTTGGAAGGTGTTTGGGAAGAGTTGAAAAACATTATATTCTTTGTGTGCAAGCTTATGGATTTGCACTGTGTAGAAATTTAGAAGTGATCGACGCATTTCGGGTGGACCCTCCACCCATCATCGGGATCATTCAAAGCTATGGCTCAATAGAAAAGAAGAGGACAGTATAGTATATATAGAAAATTAAAATCTAGTCGTTAATAAAAAGTATAGATAAAAAAGTTTCGTGATACATTTGAGAAAAATAAGGTTGACAAATTGAATAATATAATAAAATAAATAAATTCTTTTAGTAAAAAAGAGAAGATTTTATTTTATTTTTATTTTTATTTATTTTATTTTATTTTTATTTTTATTTTATTTTTTTAAACTTAGGTGGAGAAAAGTCAAAGGTTAAAAAGATTAAAAGAAATAACAAGGGATGGAAAAAGTTATTCATTGACTATTAATTTAAATATAGTAGTTGAAAATATTCAAATGAGTAAAAGGGGTCAATTAGATAATTAATAAGAAATTGTTTTAGTTTAAAATATAGTTAGAAGTTAAAAGAAAAAAGAAAAATATATAAGAATAATTAAATATAAAGGAAAAAATTGAATATATTTTTTCTTTTTTCTTTTTCTTTTAACTTCTAACTATATTTTAAACTAAAATAATTTCTTATTAATTATCCAATTGAGCTCCCTTTTTACTCATTTGAATATTTTCAACTACTATATTTATATTAATGGTAAAGTGAATAACTTTTTCCATCCAGTTTTACTTCTTTTAATCTTTTTAACATTTGACTTTTCTCCACCTAAGTTTAAAAAAATAAAAATAAAATATTTTTTCCCTAAAAGAATTTATTTATTTTATTATATTATTCAATTTGTCAACCTTATTTTTCTCAAATGTATCCCCCAAAATTTTATCTATAATTTTTATTAACGGCTAGTTTTTAATTTTCTATATATACTATATTTCCCTCTTCTTTTCTATTGTGCCATAGCTTCGAATGATCCTTATGATGGGTGGAGGGTCCACCCAAAATGCGTCGATCACTTCTAAATTTCTACACAATGCAAATCCATAAGCTTGCACACATTGACTAAACACTATGGAAACATTCATCCACGAAATCATTACATTCCCTCTTGAAAATTTTGGAGTTAATATTCCTAGTTGTTTTAATTGGGATTTTACAAAAGGATATACTCTCTATTCATATTTCTAAAGAGCAATTTGGATTTTTATATAGGATACAAATACATGAGGCTATTGTGGTTGCACAAGAGGTGTTACATAGAGTCAAGGGAAGAAATGACAAAGGGGTGGTTATCAATATCTATTTGTCCAAAGGCATATGACGAGGTTAATTGTCTCTATATTCACCTCCTCTTAACCCATATGGGGTTTGAGGTTCCTTTTAAAACCAAGGTCATGAGATACATCACTATAGTATCATTTTCAGTCTTAATAAATGGTTCAGCATCTTCTCTCTTCAGGGATGAAAGTGGTCTTAGACAGGGGTGCCCACTTTCACCACTTCTTTTTTTGCTAATTGCAAAAAGATTTAGTAGATGTTTGAAGGAAGCAAAAAAAGTCTGCACATTCAAAAGTATTAAAATATCAAGCTCTCTTTTCATTACTGATGGGTCAATAAGGGATGTGGATTCCTTAGCTAGAATCTTATAACTTTTTTTGTGCTTCAGGTATGATGATAAATAATCAAAAGTCTACACTATCATGTATTAAGATGGAGGAGAATGAGCTTTGGATCTATAAGGAGATGTTCTCTTTCCCAGTAATCAACTTGTATGATGGACTGAAGTATCTTGGCTTCCATTTGAAACCAAAAAACTAACAGAAGAAGGATTGGATGTGGATAATTACAAAGCTAAAGAAAACTCCATATTTGGTCTCTCAAATGGCTTTCGAGAGCGAGCATGAAGGTTCTAATTAAATCAGTTCTAGAAGCCATCCTAGTTTATTAGATGGCATTGGCTTAGACTCCTAAGGGAATTTTAGAAATGGCAAGGTTGTGTGCCATATTTCTGTGGAGTGGACACAAAGAACACAATACCATGCCTTGGGTGAGATGGGATAGAATAACGAAACCAAAGGCCTATGGTGGATGGGGATTAAAAAATATTTATCAGTTCTCTAAAGCTCTTGTGGAAAAATGTGGGTGGAGACCTCTCACTACCATAAGTCTATGGACACATGTTGTTGAACATAAATATATCTCCTCGATGTCTATTTTGGATTGGGTTTGATCGCCCACAAAAACATAGATCAATTTATCAATTATATGGAAGGCAGTCCTACAGTCTTTTGAATTGATTGAAAGAGGCCTAGAATGGTGAATTGGTAAATGCACCAAAGTCATAATTGGATGGCATCCTTAGCCGAGATGTAGAGGAAGGAACCTTTTCCCACCTCCAATGATGAAAATCCTTCATAACCGTAAGTTTTTCACGTTAAACCAAATAACAAACCCATGGACCACAGATCTATGGAGATAGGGGTAGATTTCGTCAAGAGCACTAAGACTAAACAATGAAGAAGCAACCATCTAGAGCCATTATATAACAACCCTTAAGGATGGGCGTGTTCGCATCAGAGAGGAGGAAGACGAACTCATCTAGGATTTAGTTTCCTTAGGTACATACACTTCAAATCTAGGATATATTCATTTGAGCGCAAAAGCACAAATAGTGAAATTGAATGGTGATGAAAACGTCTATGGAATTTCAAATTCCCTCCCAAAGATAAAATGTTGATGTGGTGTGCATTAGACAATAAAATACCAACTTGGGACAATCTCCAACAACATTGTTTCGAGGGCCCAAACTAGTGTTCAATGTGTAAAAATGTGGAGGAATCCGTGGGGCATTTGCTTATAATTCTCCCATTTGCTCAACAAGTGTGGAAGGAATGCTCTAAGCAAATGAATATGAACCTTATTTGGGATGGCATTGATGTCAAACAAGATTTACAATGATGGTTGTCCAAATCCTTTTTTCATTCCTTCATATCCCTCCCATTAATCATAAATTGGGGTTTATGGATAGCAAGAAAAAGCCAAATATTCTTAGAAAAACAAATTGTTCCATAAATGATTTCCATAAATAGCTTAAACATCGTGTCCTTTTCCCCACAAGAGAAGGACGCTCCACCGATTCACAGAATTTGCGAAATTGGAAAAAGAGCAGGAAATATTGTGCAAAACGGGACAAAATAAATTTCTAGAAAGCCCCACTCATTTCTTCATAGGAAGCTAAGGGGAAAAGGGGAAAGGTGTGCTGCTACTACAGATTTTGATTTGCAAGAAGAGAAAAAAGCACAACTTCTACAGATTTTGATCTTACATGAATGATTAAGTACATGTATATCTCTAGTCTCCAAGTCTATTGTTCAATTTCAATTCACCATTCACAGCCTATTGTTGATGTTGGATCTAATTCTACTTACTTTCAAATTAACTCGAAAGTCATGTTGTTGGTTGTAATTATGTTGGATCTAATTCTACTTACTAAGTTGTTCGATCATTTTCCCATGCAATGTAATAGGTTTCTATCATCGAGAAATTGTAATAGGTTTTTATTGTAAGCATATCATCGAGAAATTGTAGAGGTTAGTTTTAACTATAGGAATCTCAAACTTATCTAGGGGTTTGAGTAGGTTTTCTTTTTTTGTGTGTGGAAGGGGAAGACTAAATTCTTTTTAAAAAAAAGAGAAGAAAAATATGTGACTTATATTGTGCTTCTTCTTAACAACCAGTGCAAACCACGAGTAGGAAATCAACCCCCATAGAATGAGTTGTGACCGCGTGAGATTGGGTACCACGTTGTGCACTCCTATTTCTCTTCGCAAGGGATCTTCATAAATACGGAAGGGTTAATTGTCGTCTTGTGTTATTTGATCGCATGGTGTGGTGTGGTGTTCTCGGGATATGTTATTTCATTTCCTTTAACTTTATAGTATCAATTTCCACCTTCTAACAATGTCCATACCCATAGTGGCATGTGAGTGTTTTGAATGAATAAAAATGCCCATACCCATAGTGGCATGTGAGTGTTTTGAACGAATAAAAAGTAAGGCGCCAATACCCAACTAAGGGGTCTTCGTCCTTTAGGGTTTCCCCCACCGAGTACATGTTTATTATGCCCACCAAAACAAAACAAAACAAAACTAAACTAAACTAAACTGGGGACTCGAACCTTTGAAGCTATCTTCCCTCCCTTAATAAGCATTAATTAGAGCCATGTCTAACTGCCAACTTTCCTTCGATTTATAGTTAAGAAGGTCTTGCATGTAGGTACTTCGTAATGACAATAATTATTTTCTTTACTTATTGCATCATAGTCAAAAAAAAATTGGCACTAACGTTATAGAGAAAACATGTAAGATTTATCCAACCATTGCTTACCTTTATGTATTCTGCTCAACGAAAACTTTATGCATTTTTGATTTGGTACTTTATGTATTCTGCTCAACAAAAAATTTATGCATTTTTGAATTGGTATTTATGTGATAAAGGTAAGAACTCACAACATATTTAGAAGTGATGAGTCTCGAGTGGCTACATAGTATTGAGTTTTATACATTATATTGTTTTTAATGAGATCAATTTGATTTAATTTTTTTTCAGTCGAAAAAATCCTGCCCTTATTATTCATAAATGAATGAAAGGCCATCATAATGTGCTTCGCCAAAACTGGGTATTACAAAGCTATCAACAGAGCTGAGATCATCAAATCATAAAGAGCTTCCACATAACCAAGTGACAGTTTTCCAAATCAATCTGGAGAGGTCCCAAATACATGCTAATGTCAAAGACAAGCCAAACAGTCTGAACCACGAGGACAGAGAGAACCTAGAGAGTTGATCCAAAGATGTCCACCCCATATACTAAAATGTTCTGAGAGAAAAAGTCTCTGAATGCCTGAAAAGAAAAGGAGTCAAGCTCTGGCACATTACTCTAAAAAAGCTTAAATTCACCACTCTTACTGATAGAACCATCAAAACTTTCAAAGAAACAAAGGATACCAGGGGTCAAATCCAAGGCATCTTTGGATAAGCTGTATGCACTCTGATTGTGCTCCCGGTAGACATGGTGAATGTCCATCCATGCAAAACCATCCATAAGTATTCTGGTGTTATCACATCAGTGATTCAATTCAAGTGAGGTAAGAGAAGCTTTGTTATTAGCCCATTTAATGATAACTGAGGAATCCCCATAAATGCGCAAAAAAGGGAGGCCCATTTTGTGTGCCACCAAAAGCAGAGTCCACAAAGCCAAGAGCTCATCTCTTGTGTTAGTTGAGGGTCCACATCCCAGCTTAAAAGAGAACTTATGAGCTACTGATAGCAATATTAACACTTGCCCCTCCCAGGGAGGCAGCTGCAGCCCCATCAAAGAAGCCACGGGGAAATACCAAGTTCGGCGAGTCACCAATAGCTCTGAGTTTTTTTTATATTTTTAACAGGTATAGGAAAGAGATGCATCAGATATTCAACTTGAAACAACACATTGTTGATGGAAGCCTGCATGTCCTCAAAAATGCACTTATTACGTGTCTTCCAGATGCACCAACATGCAAATATCAACAGGTATCTGCACTCCGAGTGTTCTGAATATAACAAGCACCAAAAATTTAACAGATCATAGATTGAGCCTTCATCGCAGCGATAATCACAGTGATAGATCCCACATAGCATTGTCTAAACCAAGGAGGTAAATGGGCATTCCAAAAAGATATGCTTTGTAGTCTCTTCAGCACTGAAGCATAACATGCATCTGCCAAGACCATTATAGCCACATCTTACAAGGTTATCCCATGTCAAGACTCTATTGTGAAGAGTTAACCAAAAAAACATTTTATCTTAAGGGGAAATACACCATGCCATACCCTCACCAAGTGCAAATTTATAGGAGGATCCAACAATGAAATGGTAATCAAGTCATATACCTAAGTAGTCGTGACCATGCCATTCTTTTTTATTATGGGACCATAGTAGTTTATTGGGCACTTGCCCAAGTCTGATACCACCAGTCTCCATGCTAGAGATATACTCATTCCAGTAGGTATCCCAAGATCCCCCCAGCTCCAAGTCCGCAGCCTGTAGCCAGTAAGAATGTGCCCCCACAGTAATATTACGAGCATCCTGAAGGATTGTGATGCCATAATCTGCAAGATAATCAATTAGATCGGGAGGAAGGATAGAGTGAGAAGAAGAGCCAATAATGGGATCAGATCCTAAATGTATAATCCATTCCCAACCTGACATCCCAAACCCCTACCCGGCCAGGATAGAGTATTTAAGAATCCATTCCAAAAGATCGAAGTCCCTCTAACAAGGAAATTTTTAGCTCTAAGCCATACTTCCACTGACTAATTTTTTAAGTATTTCACAGAGATCACCTTGTACCATAATCCTGTACCATTAAGCACTAACCACAAGCTCTTCAGACATAATTAGATACTGAACCACTCTAGATTTTTTATACCCCATCCCCCAAATTCAATAGGTCTGGAGAGTAGCTGCCAGTCCACAAGATGATAGTGCTTACTAGCACCCGAAGATCCCCAAAGAAAGTCAAAGATCAGCTTTCTCAACTTATTAAGTATGGATTTGGGAACAGGAGCAAGGGCAAACCAGTATACCAGCAGACTGGTGAGGACTACGCATATGAGAACCAGTCTTCCCCCTAGGGTGAGAAGTTTATGCATCGAGTGCAGGATCCTTCTTTCAAAATTCTTGATCAGCCACCACCAATCTTTTACCTTATATCCCAGTGGCTTGATAAATTATCCCAGATACTTGAAGCCATTCAAGATGGGCTCCATTTTATATGGTCAAAAACTCTAAATACTTCTTTGCACCCCCAGCTCTAGGTCACTAAAAAGGAACCCAAATTTTTCAAGACTGATGCACATACTTGAAGCCACACAGAAAGTTTCCAGAATGACATCAAAGGCCATCCATTCATCTACAGTACCAATGCCAAAAAAGAACCACATCGTCAACAAATAGGAGATGTGTGAGGGTCATATTAGCCGAGATCTTAATGCCACGAATCCTTCCCTTTGCCTTAGCATCTTTAATCAATAAACTGAGCCCTTCAATCACCAAGATTAACAGTAGAGGGGATAAGGGACATCCTTTCCTGATCCCCCTAGAGGCAGTGAAGAAGCATGAAGGAGTACCATTAATCAAAATAGCAAAATTGACAGAAATGAGACAGCCCATGATCCAATTGACTCCACCAAAGGGAATACCAATCTGAAGCAGTACGAGATAGAGATATGACCAGTTAACCCTGTCAAATTCTTTAACCAAATCCAATTCTAAGACCAGAGCTTTGTTATTTTTTGTCTTCAAAGAATGTAGAGCTTCCTGTGTGATACTGATTGGCTCAGCAATTTGTCTATTCCTAAGGAAACCAAACTTCTCTAGAGAGATATACTTATCCAGAAAGGGTTTAAGCCTAAGGGAAGCAATTTTGGAAATAAGCTTATAAACCAGGTTACAGAGATAAATAGGCCTAAAGTCTGCAAAGGAGAGTGGCTTCTCCTTCTTAGGAATTGGATTTATGAAAGTGGATTTCAGTGATGCTTCAACCCTCCCTAAAACCCTAGAGGATTCAACAGCATCCAGTAGTTCACTACCCAATAAATCAAGAAAATTGAGGAAGAATTTAGCAGGACATCCATCAGGACCTGGTCTTCTATCCTTTTTGAAGGACTTCAGGGCCCCCTCAATCTCCTCCAAAGTGATTTTAGATGTAAAAGTATCAGAAGCCTCCTCGGCAACAAAGGAAGGAAAAAGTTGGATAACCTTTAGTTGGTCACCAATATTAGTCTCATTTTCATCTTTGAAAATATCTGAGAAGTGCCTAATGCCCAAATCCATCAAACTTCCCTCGTCTTCTACCCAATTATCATCCTCATCC
Source organism: Pseudotsuga menziesii (assembly GCA_001517045.1). Classification (NCBI taxonomy): domain Eukaryota; kingdom Viridiplantae; phylum Streptophyta; class Pinopsida; order Pinales; family Pinaceae; genus Pseudotsuga; species Pseudotsuga menziesii. Next base: position 1,422,652 of record LPNX011057995.1, on the reverse strand, counting down.
TACAAATCCCAAATAGAGTTATGATTCCTTCGAGCTGAAGCAATGGAGTGGAAGTATTTTGTATTAGCATCACCAAGCTCTGCCCACTTAGTCCTGCTCTTGAGTTTCCAGGACAAAATTTCATGTGCAGGCACCTTAAATTTTCTATCTCTTAGAATTCGGAGGGATGCAGCATCTTCTAAGGACAGAATACCAGAGGGGCAAGATGATAGCAAAGATGATATCTCATCAACCACTTGCAAATAATCCTTTTTCAGATGATGTGCCCTTTCCTGATTCCATTCTTTTACTTTCTTTTTAAGGTACCTGAGCTTAAGAGCCAAGCCACTCATATCATCCACCAAAGGGTCTGCCACCCAGGAGCTCCAACATTCCTTAACAAAGTCACAGAAGTCACTTTTGGCCAGCCAGGCCCTATTGAATTTAAAGGGGTAAATCCTGACAGAGGTATCCACTGCCCATTCCAAACAGATCAGATAGTGATCTGACACATCCAAGGGAGCAGACCACACTCTATGGTGGTGAAGGAAAGGAATAACCAAAGAGGGAATCAAGAACCTGTCGAGCTGCTTACTAATCCCATTCACACCAGCCCTCCAATTTCTCCAAGTGGGCCCAACAAATGAGGGATCCAATTCAACTAGATTATTGTTTTCAATTAACTGGGAGAATTAATGTGCAAAAGGGTCAAGATGGGCATTTAACCCCCAAATTTCATTAGCTCCAATAGTAAAGTTGAGGTCCCCAACCAAGATAAGGCTTGGTAGCAGCAACAGGCCCCCGGCCACAACCCTATTCCAGAAGGTATCACGGTCCTTATAAGGGCCATAACAGTTGAGTACTAAAAAGGTGGTGGACGAGTTCCTAAAATGTGCTTTCACCAAAATCCTAGCCATAGTTTCAAAGGATTTACAATGAATAGAGCGAGGGTTCCAACCCGTCAAGAAGCCACCAGACATACCTTCAGCACTCGTGGCACAGAACTCCCAACCTGGAAGAAGTTTGGAGAAAGCCAGGAGTGCAGGATAATGGCTACACATAATTTCTTGGAGCAATATCATATCAAGAGATAGAGAGTGAAAGAGTGTTACAATGGTTCTTTGTTTGGCCAAACCCTCAAAACCACGGACATTGAGGGATATAATCCGCATTAAGAACCCAACAGAGAGGGTGACAGCGCTCTAAGTGCCCTAGTATGGGATGCAGCATGACCTCTCGTTGTGTTCTTGATTCTGACAGACAGAGGGATAGAAGGTGGTGATTCCGAACAAGGCCTAGAAACCACCTGTGGTTTCTTTTTAGGTTTCCTAACAATGACATTTTTAAACCTGATGGAGTCCAGGGGTAAAGTAGACAAGGAGATCGGTGTAGAACTGGTGAATATTGAGAGTGTATTCAAAAGAGAGGGATCATATAAATCAGGGGCCAAGCAAGGGCTAGCTAGAGTGGGCAAGGAGGGAGAAAGGTTACCCAGTCTAGGAAGCGAGAGGGAATCCTCAGGCAAGAAGAGGGGACCTTCAAGAAGGGGAGAAGGAAGTGGAGGGTTCTATGATCCTCTAGATAGGATTCCACCAGAGAAACCCTTTGTGTGTCCCCAGTACCCATCAAAGGAGAAGGAGGGCACGTATCAGCAAAAGAAGGTTCATCCAAAGAGAGCCCAGCAATATTTCCAGGAAGGGACGAAGTTCCTAGAGTTTTAGTCAAGGAAGCATTGGCTTCAATATTCTAGATAATCAAAAGATCATTATCAGAGACTTCTCCAAATAAGGAAAAAGATTGAGAATACTTACCAATTGCAGGGCTTGGACATATGGTCTAGTTCTTCAAGGTTTTATGCACTTCATGCCTCATCGGCGAGGGTGTTCTGTCCGAAGTACATGAGGGATCCGAACCATGGAGAAGCAATGAGCAGGAGCGTTGTAAGTGCCCCACCTCATGACAATTGTTACAATGAAAGGGGATATGCATATAATCCAGCTTTTGGACAATAACTCTATCCAAGCACTAAATCTACACCTCCTCTAGTAATCCCTTCGTGATGTCAAGTTCAATCAGAATCTTGGCACATCTCTTGTCAAAAATGGAGTGGAAATCATCTTCAACAAAAATAAAACGACCCAAGGAATTAGCCAGCCCCACCAGAAGGTCCTTGTTCCAAAGTGGGACAAGAAGTGCAGGGAGTACCATCCACAAATGTCGTTTGGTCACCCTCTCCATTAAAGGGTCAAAAGCGACGTGCCACCAGCTCAGCACAAGCAATCCCTTTCCAATTTTCCATGGAGCATCAAGAATACGAGTGGTGTGTTCATCCTCCAAGAAAACGAAAAAACCAGCCACCCATTTTCTAGTAAGATGATGGTCGGGACGTAGGTGAATAGTGGCTTCCAGTGCAGAGAAACCCACTCCATTCAGTCTTTATTTACCATGCAACAGTATTCAATTCTCCCAATCAAATCCCTAGTGTAGATGGCACCCACCCTTTCCATGAAAATATCCTTACCAAGCACATACCAAAATCGACCCCCGTGTGCTTTTATATTCTTCCCATCTCATTTAGCATGAGCTTTAGAGTAACCCGAACGACTAAAAGTAGCAGCAAAACCCGACTCTGGGTTTGAGTCTCCAGAGACCCCAAGGGCCATAATGTAGGGCCCGACAAAAACAAACAAACAAGTCCAGTTAGAGACAAGGACCAGCGGCTAAAACTCAGCGGCATGTGCAGTACAAACCCCTACCAAACCCCAATGACCAAGACTTCGGGTCCGCAGTATCACAAGAGTTCCCACAGACTCACAAAAAGGAGATGGACAACGACAACCTAACACACAAACCCCCCTTGGTTGACCGATAATCGACCCAGACAAACAGACGGTCCATAGAGAATGTCGGTGAGAAGCATGGGCACACGGAGAGAAAAAAGAAAACGGAGCCACAGAGCTAGTTCAAATCACAAAGATTAAAAAATCCTATTCCGACCTGGAAAACCCTCCAATCCACAAAAAACAATCATTTATTCCAACCACGACCGGAAACAAACCTTTCACATAAGACCCTATCAAACCCCCAGTCTCATCACAGAGCAATAATATGGCCACAAATTCAACCCCATAAAACACAAAAGGAAGCACAAAACAGGAGACAGTACCCGCACATCAGAAGGTATCAAACCACCTTAACGTAGCAAGCAGAGACTGACTCCTGATGAGAAACAATGTAAAGACCGAAGAGAAGGGTGGATGCCCTGTACAAATCAAACCCAGAACCCCATTCCCACTTTTTGACTCATGGTTGGTACTAGTCTCCTGCATAGGGAGAGGAACTCCATGAAAACCCACCCTTGCAGCCACCCACAGAGCGACTCACTTTAAACCAACCCAAACCCCACAAAAGACAGTCATGGGTACGAGAATAGGAGCCTACCTTCAGAAAAGACACTAGGAAACTCAAGGTGACGACCATAATTTAGGAAAGAAATCCATGCGGGCGGTATGGACGCAGCTCCTAGGAGAGATACCAGAGTAGAAGGAGGCACAAACCCTCGCCACCATTACTCTAAATTATTTAAGGTTGGATGGATCAACGAATCACCACAAATAGGTTGATGTTTATTTCCAGGAACAACAATCTCTACCTAGCGACAAGGACCATCAATTTGATTTACTTGCATAAGCAAAGTTTACACATAGAACAAATATAGGATAAAATTGAAGATTGTGTAACTTTGGAAGATATTCTTCTTGTATTATTGACATGTCATTGTGGTATAATTATTGTATTTATTTTTGGGATATTATTATTGTAATCAATCACGTAATGAACCTTGAAATAATCAATGTAAAACCTATTAATTGGGTCGGCCCAAAAGAATCCAGAATGAACATACTATTGTATACCCTAAAGAAATTGGCCCAGTTAAGGAAGTCAAGTCGAACCCATAAAGAAAAGTAAATTGGAAAATAAGTATAAATAGGGAAGGCACCCTTCCCATTTGGATACATCAAGCAAGCAAGCATATTCTCTAGAGAAAGAAGAAGAATAATTTTGTCAGAGAAGGAAGAGTAGTTCCAATTGTGAAGATATTTTTTTCTTTGGTTTTCTATCTTATCTTACTCTTGGTATATTTGTGTGAAAGATCCTTAGCTCTTGGTTGTACTAGATTACATTGAACTTACTAATGAATCTATACTAAAGAAGTTTGTTGGGTTTCTTCCCTTTAAAGGTTTCCTATAGGTGAATATGTGTGTCTCTTTTGTTTTGTTGTGCTTGTCTTTCTTTCAGTGATCCTATTGCATATGGTTATTATGATATTTTGCAAGTTATTTGATGATCTAACATAACCATTGTTAAAGGACAAAATTCTAACATGGTATCAGAGTCATGCTGAAATAATTCATTGCAACAGTCGTAGCAGTTGAAATAGCCATAATTGTTGGAGATGTGGGCTCCATGTTTTATGTCTTTCCATACACAAATCAAGCTAAACCTTTGCATCATTGTAATCGCCCTAGAATATTGTATCTTTCTGTGGAGGAATATTCCAGTTTTGTGGTTTTCTGTTTTGACCTAAAAATTGTCGAGGTCAAGAACTAGGGCTCCACACTTTAATACTTTATGTACACCATTTGGGTTTGACCCAAGCGTTCTCCAACTCACCCTAGGAGGGCACATATTTATGTGGAGGTAGAACTCAGATACGATGAGTTTAATTTTTTGTGTTATCACTACTGCTCGACAAAAACTAGGTCGTTATATTTTTGGCAGATATGTACACAAATCCAAAAGAAAAGGACCATTTTTCAACTCGCCTTGTGGAGGCACATCTCTCTCTCAAGTTATATTTGCAAGATTCCAAAGTTGGAAAATTAGGGTTTCTCTAACAAACCCTAGAATCAGTCAGCAATAGATTTCAGAAGGAATTGGAGCAAGCACTTGGTTGGAGCACTGTTACTAGTAAGCACTATTATCTTTATTTCCATTTGATTTTCCCATTTTATCAAGATGACAAACAATACCAAGCTTGAGGAAAATCTTAAAGGAGCTAAGAAATTCCAGGAATGGAAGTATATAGTGCTTATCATGTTAGAAGAACGTGACTTGGAAAACTACGTTAAGAAAGAAATTGCAAAATCCAGAGGGAGATGAAGACAAATATACACACAAGAAGAATATGGTTAAGGCCAATAGGATCATTGTTGACTCCATTAAGGTTCACTTGATCCCATGTGTTTCCTCCTTGAAGATTCCCAAGAAGATGTTTGATGCATTGATTGGTTTGTATGAACGAAAGAACATTAATAGGAAGATGACCTTGAGAACTCAACTCAAGGGTGCGAAGATGTAGAACTAAGAAAGTAAACAATCCCATTTCTCAAGGGTCTCTAAGATCAAAGAATTGCTAGAAGCTATTAGAGACAATGTTGAAGAAGCAAAGTTGGTGATGACTACTTTCAATGGTCTCCCAAGATCATGGGCATCATTCATTTAAGGAATTTGTTCTAGAAGCAAGATCATCAAATTCAGTAAACTATGGGAGGATTCTATAAAAGAGGAATCCATAATTGAAGCAAGACAAGAGAAAATGGGTGAAGATGACAATCAATCCCTAAAATATCATGCAAAGAAGGAAAAGAGAAATAAAGGAAAACACTCTCACAATAATCCTAGAAGATTCCAAAATAATCATGGACCTCGGGAGGAATACTCAAACTATAGATGTTACTCTTGTGATGAGAAGGGACATCTTGCAAGAGATTTCCCAAAAGGTAAAGGCCATACGAAGAAAGGAAAGAAGAAGAGGTATCATGCTCATGTTGCAGAAGATGATGAGCCAATTAAGAAGAGAGCTAGCAAAGATTCCTCCAGTGATGAAGAATATGTCTTCATTCCAGTACTCACATAAGAAGACTCACCTCACAAGGTGAAACTTGAAGATGATTACCGATATCCCATAAAAGAGAAGGAGAATCCTCCTACAAGATTGAATTACAGAAAACCTATGAAGATGAAAGATGTGTTGTAGAAGAACCTCCTCTTCATATCAACATTAGAAGAACTTGGATATAGAGTTGATTTTGTTGATGGCCAATATCTTATGTGACTAAAAGGAAAGACTATTGAATATGCAGTTGTAATTAGTGCCTATACAACCAGAAGAAAGAACCAGATAAAGAACTTGTTCGGTGATGACGATGTACACCTGGAAATTATGCCAAGAGATCTTTTCCAAAATATAAGAATATATCCAAGAGGATATAGTGCAGCCAGAGGACATAAGGACCAAGGTTGAAGTCTTTACAAGTTCCAAAAACTCAAAAATCAATCAAGCTTGCTTGCAAGGAAGTAGAGATCAAGAAGGAGCCAACTAAACAAACAAAGATAAGTGTTTGAAGTGTCATTTCCTACATATCTAATTTTTAAATGATATTGTTTAGTTGTATACATAGTTATGTTCTTAGAATCGTGAAATGTATTATGCATGTTAGAGTGAATGCGTTGAAGAACAATATACTACTAATATGCATGTGATGGCTAAGTAGCCTATGGTGTTGCACAAAATTCTATGAGTCATGATTGCTTATATAGAATGAAACCTCTTTGTTGACATGTTGGGAGCAGTGCAATCTCTTAATTATGTTCTAGTAGAGATGGAAGGCATCCAGAAAGTTACCGTATGTATACGGGATATGGATGAATGTTGTGTTGAAGCATTGGATAAAATGGTTACATAATTGTGTGATTTATGCATTGTTATTTAAATGTCAATATGATTTGATGAATATAAAATGTTGCTAATCAAATGATTGAATGTGATTTGTAGGAAAGATCGTGGATTGTGCACTAGAAGAGAAGGATGATGAGACGTGTTCCGAAGAACAAGTGACGACTGTTCCACTATGACATTCAAGAATGTTTATGAAATCAAGTGTTAGGTTAAACGAGCAACATTAACATAATAATGAGCGAGAAATAAACATTATCACAAGCAACCACATATAGACACACAATATACCTTGGAAACCCCATGCGGGGAAAACCAGCACCAATGAAGATCTTCATTACATGGCCAAAACCGACCATCCAGGCCAAGTGAGCTAGCCACCATTCACCTCTAGGCCTTTATACAATGGATCCTCCTCAAGCCTTATAAAGGATTAATCACATGCAATACCATGGGACAATACCATGGGCTACAACAAACCATGTGCTAGACCTAACCACCTTTGACTCGATCTCAAGTCAAGGTTAACCCTAACAATCCCTCCTTTAAACTTGACTTGGAGTAATCACCAACTCCCCTCAAGTATTTACCAAGGAATCTTACATACACCCCCTATCACCTAGGTCTATCTCCCGACTTTACCGGTGAGTTACCAGGGGTATGCATGCCTTACCAGGTCTTACAGCCATATGCCCATTTACATGCAAACCGCTCCATTACATTTTTATTTTTTTTAATGTGCCTTCATGGTGACTACACCATCACCATCCATTACTTCATCCTCTCTCTTTCCATGCTCGCTTCCTTGCTTGTCTTTTGCCATGCTCCCTTTGTACCTACATCCAAACTCTATCATTGATGTCCATATAAATAAAAATACATCTACCGGATTACATGAGTCATCGGCCGCTGTAACCGCCAGTTCTCTAGGAATTCTCTTCACATACATGGCTCATCAATCTGGGTCCCAAAACTGAGATTAAACCATCTCACACTTCTCCCGCAATCGAAGACTCAACCTCTCCAATCCACATCAAGCTAGGCTATGAGTACACCTGCCACCCTCGTACCTACCTAGTGGTTCATTCCACACTTGATGCAACATCCCTTCTATGCGTATAAGAGGGATACCTTGTGCTTTTAGCATCCAGAGAAATCCAAACTTGCCTACGGCTAAGTTTCACATGGACCAAAAAATTACTGCTAGGGTGTCGGGTACCATCGAACATGCACCCCACAATTTGATTCAACATAGAAACACCAACGAGCATAACCAAGCCAAACCATGGCTATGATACCAGTTGTTAGGTTAAACGAGCAACATTAACATAATAATGAGCGAGAAATAAACATTATCACAAGCAAACACATATAGACACACAATATACCCTGGAAACCCCATGCAGGGAAAACCAGCACCAATGAATATCTTCATTACATGGCCAAAACCAGCCATCCAGGCCAAGTGAGCTAGCCACCGCTCACCTCCAGGCCTTTATACAATGGAGCCTCCTCAAGCCTTGTAAAGGCTTAATCACATGAAATACCATGGGACAATACCATGGGCTACAACAAACCATGTGCCCAAACCATGTGCTAGACCTAACCACCTTTGACTCAATCCTGAGTCAAGGTTAACACATGCAATACCATGGGACAATACCATGGGCTACAACAAACCATGTGCCCAAACCATGTGCTAGACCTAACCACCTTTGACTCGATCTCAAGTCAAGGTTAACCCTAACATCAAGCATACTAAATAGGTACAAGGAAATATTTGTGGCTCGTGGATTCTCCCAGAAAGAAGGCATAGACTATGAGAAGACATATGCTCCTGTAGCGAGATACACTTCGATTAGAGCTATACTTGCAATAGTTGCAGTGATGAAATGGAAGGTATACCAAATGGCCGTAAATATATCCTTCCTGAATGGTGTAGTAGAAGAGGAAGTGTATGTGGAGAAACCACTAGGATTTGAGACACATGACAGGGAGACACATGTGTGCAAATTGCAGAAGGCCTTATATGGATTGAAATAGGTACCCAAGACATGGTACAGCATGATAGATGGATTTTTGACAAGCATGGGCTTTACCAGTAGTAAAGCATATTCCAACCTTTACTACAAGGTTGAGAATATGATATCAGTTATATTAATACCATATGTAGATGACCTGTTTCTAACAGGTGACATGAAGCTCATTTCAGAAATGAAGAAGGAGCTTGTCGCAAAGTTTGAGATGGTGGATCTTGGTGTCCAGTAACTATGAGAAAAATAATCTCGTATCAGTAGACTCATTTTATGTCAGATGAAATATATGGATATAGAGAAGATCAACAATAGAGAAGGCTGCCAATCACTCGAGTACATGATGTTTAGATGCAGAGGGATCATGGTGCTCAATTTCAGAGGAAACATAGAAGCTCCAATTCAGAGGGAGTGACGATAGCATAGATTGAGAGACATTATCACTTATCTTCTATCCAAGCAAGGGTCGTTTTCCTCAGTAAATAGGGGATATGCTCAGAGTGATGCGAGATGTATTTCCTCACCGAGAGGGAGTAGATCTCAAAGTTCAAGAATATTGGCATGATTCTTAGGATTAGTGGTGTGTCATAATCGAGATGATATTTTCCTCGATCAAGGAAAATATATTGTGGAGATCCTGAAGAGATTCGGGATGATGTATTGCAAGGCCATGGCTACACTTATGGAATCGAACTTGAATTTGCTACTTCAGATATAGTTGATGCCACAACATACATGCAAATGATTGGTTTGCTGATGTACTTTATGAACATGAGGTTGGATATATGCTTTGCGATGAACACATTGAGTCATTACATGGTAGATTTGAGATGTGTTCATCTGATTGTTGCAAAGCATGTGTTGAGGTACCTAAAGGGTACGATTGATTATGGGCTCCAATATGTGACGAATCAGAGGATTAGCCTGCAAGGTTTTGTTGACTTAGATTGGGATGGTAGTATCACAAAAATGAAGAGCACTTCGAGATGATACTTCAGTTTGGGGTTTGGCATGAGTTCCTGGTTTATCAAGAAGCAAATGAGTGTGGCACTAAGTACAGCTAAGGAAGAGAACATTGCAATGTGTTCAGCTAGTTGTGAGGCATTGTGGCTTCAGAAGCTATTTTTAGGATTGTTTGATTTTGAGTTATAGGTGACTTGTATCTTCTGCGACAACCAGAGTTGTGTGAAGTTTTTTGAGAACATAATGTTTCATGACAAGTCGAATCATATATCAGGGATATGGTACAGAGAGGAGAAGTGAGGCTCTAGTATGTGGCAATAGATGAGTAGATAGCTTATTTGTTGACCAAGCCTTTGTTAAGTTTGAAGTTTGAGTACTTCAAGGACAAGCTTGGAGTTTTCAACATCGATGTTCCTTGAAAGAGGGAGTAGTGAGTGCACATGTGTGAAGACGCAGGTTACTGACCTGGGTTGTTCTCCACATGATGCGAAGTGATATCAGGTATTCATTGTGTGTGACATAATGTATATTCCTAGGCTAAACTCACGAGGAATGCAGTAGGTAGTCACATTGGTGACATATTAAGTTATCTTGATTGTTGGTGCTATGGAGAGCATACATGCATGTGCGAAGATGTAGGTTATTGAGAAGGGATGATATCCACGTGAGGTGATGTGGTCTCAAGTATTCACTGTGTGTTACATAATGCATATTCATAGGCTACACTCACAAGTGTCATGTTGTCCCGATGTGTGAAGATGCAGGTTACAGACCTGGGTTGTTCTCCACATGATGTAATGTGGTAGCAGGTAGTCATTGTGTATGACATAATGTATATTCCTAGGCTACACTCATGAGATGATCTAGAGGCGATGTGATGGAAAGTAGTCACTTGGTGACATAATTTGTGCTCCTAGGCCTCACTCACAAGATATAATGCAGTAAAATAGGTAGTCATATTGATGTAATTTGTGCTCCTGGGTTGTACCCACTTTATGGATTTCTCATAGAGAGAAATTATTATGGTGTATAGATTATAGATATTTTATTATTCAATTATATTAGTACAAATTTGCAGCAGTTGTGATGATGATGATCGTGTTACAAGAATACCTTCCTTGTTAAGAGGGAATGTTGAAGATTGTGCAACTTCGGAAGAGATTCTTCTATATTATTGTTGTATCATTGTTGTATTATTATTGTACTATCTTTCAAGATATTATTATTGTAATCAATCATGTAATGAACCTTGAAAGTGTTGGAATATTATAAACCCACTCACAACTTAGGATAAAATAATTAATCAATTTTGATTAATTTTCTACCCACTAGCCTAGATAGTTGGAATCCACTTGCACTACAAAGTCGACACTTGCCATCTATACCCAAGGAATTATTTAATTATGATTTTGGGTTGATCTTGACCACTTTAATGACTCCCAGAATTAGTAACTGTGCTTTCTTGTAGATTCTGCCTTATTTTGCTTTTATCTAGCCTTTTTGTGGATAAGGTAAAGTTAGTTAACTAGGAAACTAGTATCCTTTGTTGCCAACCCATCCTCCATGATTTTCTCTCCATTTTCTAGGATTATCATTTTTTTCCATCACTCTTAACAAATCCTTCATGCTTTTTCTAATTCACGAGGTCCTTGACTGATTTGGGAAGTGCTTTAGCCACCTGTGGGGGTTTATCATATTTAGTAATTCTACCTTTTTGAGCTTGATGAGTTGTCTCCAATACAAATGGATTTTACCTTGAGGGGTGTACTATTTATGTACACTATTATTCATCATTATTCAATGGAAGGATACACTCCAATATTCATCTCTTCATTCATGTGATTCAGTCTCTTTTCTTCTCTCTATTTTTCCTATGTATGCTTGTGAGAATTATCTTAGTAGCAAGATCTATTTCCATTGCTTATTCTTAGAATATTTTCTCATATAATTGGAGCCATTATTTCTACATGGAATCAGAGCACAATTTTTCTCAAGTTATACAGAGTTGAGGAGCGCATCTAGTCTCCTATCTCTCTCTAAAGAAGAGCTTGATCTAAGCTTACAAGAATTTCTCCTAGTTTTTCTTTTTGCGGGTTGAAGAGAGTTTCTTCTTGAGCGCATCAACTCAGAAATATGGATCCTTCTTCAGTTATAAAAATGAATCCCTTCAACTATCACGAATGGAAATCCAAAATTGGCATTCTATTGCGCAGTAAGGAACTATACAAAGTTACTCTAGCTTTGGAGAATGAGCCCAATGATGTGATTGAGAAAGCTAAGTTGCATCATAGGTTGGATGAAGCCTATGGATTTCTTTGCCTCTCTATTTCTCCTAATATACTCTTTAATCTAGATGGTTTGACCACTCCAAAGTGATTATGTACCAAACTTGAGTCTCTCTTTGGAGTTCAAGATGAGTTAAGAGTGCATCAATTGGAGATTGAATCATTCTCAATGAGTCCAAGCAGTTTCAATTCTATTGAGGGTTTCTTCACCAAATTCAAGTCACTTTTTCTAATGCTCAAACATTGTGTGATTTAGAAGAAATATGATCAATTAATCATTTCCATTCTTTCTAAATTGGGTCCTGAATACTCAATTTTTGTGTCTACTTTTCATGTTACTAGGCTTGTTGTTTCTAATTGGAAAATTCCTTCTTTGTGTACTTTAGTTGATTCACTAACAAATGGGAAAGATAAATTGATACATGTGGGTGCTCTTAGATCTTCCAAAGGAAAGTATAATTCTCTCATATTTCAAGGAATCAAAAATACCAAATCCAAAGAAAATAAAATTGTGAAAGCTAAGAAGCCAAAGTCAGAAATTGAAGATGAAGGTTCGAAGCCTACTGATGAATATTCAATGAAGAAAAATAAGAAGAAAGGGAGCAAATCCAAGTGTTCTTATTGCAGCAAAGTATTTCATCCAGAAAATAATTTTTTCAAGAAGAAGAGGGACATCATGTCTCAGCTTCTTGAGAAGCACAACATCGAAGTTCCAGATGAAATAGAGAAGCATGTTAATTCTTCAGAACACTGTCATAGTGCACAGTTCCAAGGTGATATAAACTATGCCTTGAGTTCCAAAGTAAAATAATTTTCTCATGTCTCTGATATAGATTCATTTTCTAATATATCAGAATCAGAAATGTCATATCCTTTCTTTGATAATCCACCTATCAGTCTCCTAGATTCATCTCTCAATAATTGTGATTTTTCACTAGATATTGACTTGTCTTTAAGCAGCTCTTCCTCACTCCATAATTCTAATTTAGAAGAATGTTTGCAAGCTGATATACATGTCATGACATTATTTCATACAACCATCTATACCATCTACCATAACTTTGAATACTCCTAATACTATACAAATCCCAAGTTCACTAGTTGATTCATCATTGGTATCTTATGCAAGGTTACTTATATTACATGGTTTGAAGTCTTGCCTATCTTTCAGTGGTTGGTTATCCATGACCTTAGTCATATTTGGACTGATATCACACATTTTTTTATCTGTTCTAAACACTTATGGTTCAGATCTCAAGTCCATTCATCATTCATATTTTTACCGTTCATCAGATTTCCCCAATTGATTATCCTTTTGCTAGTCTATCCCTATATCCTCATGGAGTCACTGAATCCTTTTCCTTTGTTGTTCCATATGCTAATGTTTATGATATATCATATTTTTATCAGCCTCATATCATATCTGGGAAGGTGCTACATCATATTGGAATAATGATATGTGATTCACATCACAATTTTGCAGCTATTCAGGGAATTTCGTGTGTAACAAATTGTCTTAATTTTTGTACTCTTGAGGAAGGAGTATGTACAGATCTCTTTTCCATTTCAGATTGTGTTTGCAGATAAGAGTTTGTTAGCAGAAATAATCATTCAGATAATGCTCCTAGTTCATCAATTGATGACATACCAGGAGTCTCTCCACTTCCTTCTTGCAAATTCTACACTCTAGCGCATGATCATGGAGTATACAAGCCTCTCATAAAGTATTTCACTAGAAAGAGTTCATCCAACTCATTCAAGTGAATATAAATATATGTTGAAGACAAGGGAGGATTTTCCCCATGTGGTTTTGCCTCTTTCCTTGGCCTTTTGGACATAATAATTGTTAAAGGGTGATCATAGCCTTGTTGTTGGGCCTTATATGCATCCATCCATATGCATCTATATATCATCATAAAAGTCAGAATTAAATGGGGTGTTGGAATATTATAAACCCACTCACAACTTAAGATCAAATAATTAATCAATATTGATTAATTTCCCACCCACTAACCTAGATAGTTGGCATCCATTTGCACTACAAAGTCAACACTTTCCATCTATACCCAAGGAATGCATTAATTATGATTCTGGGTTGATCTTGACCACTTTAATGAATCCCAGAATTAGTAATTGTGTTTTCCTGAATATTCCGCCTTATTCTGATTTTATCCAGCTTTTATGTGGATAAGGTAAATCTAGTTAACTATGAAACTGGTATCTTTTGTTTCCAACCCATCCTCCATGATTTTCTCTCCATTTTCTAGGATTAACGTTTTTTTCCATCACTCTTGACAACTCACTCATGATTTTGCTAATTCGTGAGGTCCTTAACTGATTTGGGAAGTGCTTTAGCCACCTATGGGAGTTTACCATATTTAGTAAGTCTACCTTTCTGAGCTTGATGAGTTGTCTCCAATAAAACTCGATTTTACCTTGAGGGATGTACTATTTATGTACACTATTATTCATCATTATTCAATGGAAGGATACACTCCAATATTCATCTCTTCGTTCATGTGATTCAGTCTCTTTTCTTCTCTCTATTTTTCCTGTGTATTCTTGTGAGAATTATCTTAGTAGCAAGATATATTTCCAGTGCTTATTCTGAGCATATTTTCTCATAGCATTGGAGATATTATTTCTAGAGAAAGAATCAATGTGAACCCTATTAGTTTTGTCATCCCAAAATAATCCAGAAAGAACATATTATATTGTACCCTAAAGAAGTCGACCTAGTTAGGGAAGTCAAGTCGGCCCCATAAGGAAAAGTCACTTGGAAAATAAGTATAAATAGGGGAGGCACCCTCCCATTTGGATACATCAAGAAAACAATCATATTCACTACAGAAAGAAGAAGAAGAAGTTCACTAGAGGAGGAAGAGTAGTTGCAATTGTGAAGATATCTTATGTTTGGGATTTATATCTTATCTTACTCTAGGGATATTTGTGTCAAAGAGAATTAGCTCTTGGTTGTACTAGAAGAGATTGAACTTACTAATGAATCTATACTAAAGAACTTTGTTGGGTTTTCTTCCCTTTAAGTGTTTCCCAGAGGAAAGGGCTTTGTGTCTCTTTTGTTTTGTTGTGCTTGTCTTTATTTCAGTGATCCTATTGCATATGGTTATTATGATATTGCACAAATTGTTTGAATATCTAACACATCCATTGTTAAAGTATAAAATTCTAACACTAAAGCAAATCACATTTTCCATTTCTAAACTACTTTCTATCCACTTGAGACAAAGAGGCATCCAAATGGTTCTTGAGAATACTACATGTATCTTTTATCTCTATGCATGATTAAAATAGAGATGGTTTTTCAGAGAGAATTTGACCATATGAAAATATTCTAAGAACATTATCTGATAACCAATGCTTATATTGTATTGTATACATTCCAAAAGTGTCCAAAGGATATTTAGACATTTTGCACATTGTCACAGATTATATAGATAATGCTTGGACCATTTTGAGTATATGGATTCAAAGAGCTGCTTTTTTGTAGAAAATTCATCACAAAAATTGGGAACTTAATCGTCATCTTCACTTCAGATGATAACTTCCCTCCATGCCTCTTCATGGCTTTTAAAATCTAGAAATTATGGGCATATTTTGCTCAATATTGCTTACCTACTACTGGAAATTTGTTTGAACTAGCAACTCATATCTTCTAAGTTCTCTTATAGGCCCAAAAATTTAAGATACTATGCCTTCAATCCATTTTTTCACCTTAAGGATGGAATCCTTATTTTTCTAAAATGATTCCATATGATCCTTGTTGATCTCTTGGGCCATTTCCAACATTATACCCAACTTGTGCTTGGATGCTTAGTTTATAGCTTATGAAATTCAAAGTGACCTTATCCCAAATGTCTTCCCCAAATCCCTATTTAGGATTTCTCTCCTCCCCATGCATCCAAATGGTTCCCACAACCACTTCCTTCAACATCAAATAATAGTTCTAATTTTTTTTATTTTCATGTTGTATCATCCAAAAGGGACATCATGGGAATGGGAACTAAATAGGATAGGAGAGTTAAATAACCACATCCATTGGGGTGAACAAATTCCACTCCTGCACATTGTTTTTCCTGGATGGTTGCATCCATGCTCCAGTGTATACCATAATAAAAAACCCTTATAGATTAATAGTTTTTTTTTTGTAGAAGTTGGGGTTTGATACTATCAACTGCATATGGAGATAAATCATCACCTTCCGAGAGAGCATTGCATTTTCATACTTTATATGTTGGAACCGAAGTTGGAGGATAAATTAATATTTAGATGCCCTATTTATTATGAGGCTTACCATTAAAATTATTACTTATTTAGAGATTCATGTGGTTCCTTAAGGAGTATTTTTCAAAATGAGGAATACACATTTCTTTTCTTGTTCCTTTGCAATATGCCCATCTCATCATAATACTCTAGAGATGAGGCTTCCCACATTCCTAGTTCCAAAATTATCACTTCTTACTTTCAACCTTCAGACGGTTCCTGGTGTAAGAGGAATCATAGCCAAGTTAACACTATAAGGTCATCCAACGAGTGTAGACTCTAGAGTTCCCAACACAAATCTCGTCACCAACTTTTTATGGTCTTGGATATTAGGAGAGTTGTTGGGTAACATTGTTCTAATTCAGGGCTTCTATCTTAATGCCCTCCTCTTAATATTTTCCCAGTTTTACCTTTTGGGCTTATGGGTGTTCTATTGTGTTTTTTTTAAAGACAAATTTATCTCATCTCTTAATCTTGTCCCGTCCTTTTAATGAGGACGGTTTTGGCCCCTCCCATTGTGCACTCATATCATTGTACTTTGTTGTCTCATTGGCCTTCTTTATCCACTCATGGACAACTCCTTATGGTTCATACGATAGGGATTTGTACCTAATTCTTTGTTTTAGATATTATAAATAAAATATTCTCAAGTCATATCAGATGGGGGAAGTTAATACCTAAAATTCATGAAGGCCCTAACATAATGGCTAGTGGACCTTTGCAAGTTGCAAATCTTAGAAACCAAGGTGATTGTGGCATGAAACATGAAAAATGATATGAGAGAAACATGATTTATGCTTGCTTGTGTTGTTTTTTATTGTGGCTATAATATCTCTACATCAAAAGGAGTATCATTTTTTTTGGAGTAGGCTGAGAGGAAATCATTTTGATTGTCATCAATGGTATATGAATCTCATGGAGATAGTGTAGTTTCTTATAACTTGGAACTCCTGGCATATTTTTTGACCCACTAAGGGTATCATTAAGACAAGATGCAACCTAAACTTTCAAAGTTATTCATATTTTAATGTTAAGTATGTGTGTTGTTGTTACCTAATTAAAAAGGGAGGAAAAGGTACTACTTATAATGATCAAATCCACTAGGTTGGTTGATATAGATAATTATTTATAACAATTCGACATGAAGGCATGCTTTTCCAAGATTAGAAACCTGCTACATGGTTTTTTGTTGGTGGGTAGATTCAAAGCAATGGTGTATTTTCTCCCCATTTGAAATATAGCCCCCTCCAAGTAGTATTGTTCTCAATTTAAAAAGAGGATCTTTGAGCTAGAGGATCTTAGAATTTGTGGAATCTCACTAATTTATGATAATTCTTGTGCATATGATATACTTGTTGCACTTTGATGTCAATGCATTGTTTCTCTTTCATTCATTGCCCTTAAATAACTTCCAACACTTAGATAAATATATAATGTGGTAAGACCTTACAAGTATGAAAGTTGTTTTTTTGGCTGCCTTTTATCATCTATATGTCACTATTTTTCCTTGGAATGTCTATTTCACTATTATTATTGTATAGCATTTATATGTTTGAGTGTTCACTATCAAGGAAAGTTATTACTAATGGAAACAAACTGAAAATAAAACATAATTCCTTTTCAAGGGATTTGTTATTTATGCAATAACTTGATATTAGATTCGTGCTAATGTCTGGCAATTAATGTTGCATAAGTTGCTTCATTAATAATTTGTAATCTTGTTATGTCTAGAGGGAACATAATTTATATAGCCAATTATGCTTTTGGAGGGAATCCTTTGTTGGGGAATTGGGAATATATGTTACAAGTTTGATATGTGGTAAAAGTATCGATCCTAGCACTAAGTCATATTCAAAAGTTTATAGGAATTTGTACTATATTCTTGCTCAAGTGGAAGAGATGAGTGCTATTGACAAATTTCCTTCCTTCGTTCTTGTGAAGGAAGGGGAAGAGTTTGTACAACAAAATGCTAATATTTTCTAGTTCCATCTATTAATTATACAATCCACTGCATTTTGAGAGGTGGCAGAAGCTTGCAAATATCTATGACAAGTTGATAAAATTGTTCTCACTGTTATGTTATTATTTTTCGAGTAAATCTAAGGATGCACGGTCCGGATGCGGGTGACCTCCACATGGGCCATCTGAAGCCTAGGCCACGTGGCAATGGCATGGGAAACATGGTGGATGATGGCGAGGTTGAATTAAATGTTAAGGTCGGTGAACTACTTTCAAACCCCGCAAGCAGTTGGATTGTCAGGTCCAATTTGGGTTGTAACACGATAGAATTAAGTCCTCTGCATGTTAACACAGACCTCCATGATGTCAGAACTTCAATCTATGAGGCATGCTAACGTCCATTCTCTAGGTGTTCTTGTTTTCCTGCTTCTTATTTGTGTTCATTCCTCTGTGAGCCTACCTGCAAAGTTGAAGAAGAATATGCCTAGACAACGCGGCACTCCACATAGGGGTAGCACGGGTCGAGGAGGCGGTCATCGTAAGGAAAACCTTGGGGATACTGATGGTTTTGTAGTGTAGGTATCCATACTAGTTAGATGTATGATCGAAGACTAGGAATCTAAGGCGATGTCTGGTCACCTTGCATCTGGAAGAAGCAGTGGTAGAATCAATCATTATTAGATGATTAAAAATATGATGGGGTTGTTAATAGAGGACATGACTGTCAAATGGAATGGCAATAGGGATTTGTCCCAATGCATGCACACCTGTATCAACCAGAATAATACCCAGCTCAGCGCCCTTGAAGCAAATTTTAAATTGAGGCATTATTCGGTGTTTCCCAATGCAGGAAACATAGATGATGATGGAGATAAGGATCGACATCAGAAGGGTGGTGAGATATCGGTAGTGGCAGGAAATTATCCTAGTCTATTGCAGGAACATAGGGGAAATATGATAAGTGTTATGCATGTTAAGCATGGTCGCTAGGCTCCAACCGACAACATTACTACTCAGCTGATACATGAGATGCAACCTCAAAATCCAGTGGAATATTATGGACCATGCCTGATCCTGGAGGAGACACCGGACTTCTTTACAGGAGATGCAACACCCTAGATGCTCCATTATCATCTATGGTTCCCTTTGCAACTTGTAATTTTTTTGGGGGTCTCCTTGTTTTTAAAATGTGTAATTTTCATGTCTTTCTACAGTCAGTTTTTAATTTGTAACATGTCAATTGAAGTATATAGATCTAGGAAGAGAAGACTTTCTGATTTCTCTGAAAACCCCAAATCCATTATTTTTGATAGATTGGGCGGGTGGTATTTTAGTTTAAATCCCCCGTAGCAAGCTTTTGATGCTCTGTACACTCCTTTTCTTATTATGAATATGAATCTCTACCGCTACTTACAATATATATATATATATAAGGATGCACGTCTCTTATATATATATGGGGGGGAACCCTTAGATGGGTAATGCTCTGTGGTCAAGGAAAAGTACAAATAAAAATAGTGCAAAGCAAGGAAAAGAAGGAAAGGAGTGTGGAAATTGAACCCAGTGATAGATTAATTTTACTCACAACAATTAACAATTGATCATGCAAAATCACTCACAAAAGAGACTGAAATTGGAGCTGAACACTAAACTGTATTAAATCAGTGTACAATAGCCAACCCTGTAACATAATAGGTTGCTGAATAAATAACATACATCATGGATTCAAATGAATGAGGAGAAATTCGAATCTAGCATAAAGCAGGCTTACTAAAAATAAGCAAATCCCCCATAGGTGTAAAAAGATGATCCCAAATATGTCATGGAGCTCACGAATTGGAAAAATGGATTAGGCAAGCTAAAGAGTGGTGGAATGGTATCTCATACATTCTTTTTCATGGAGAAAAGAGTGGAGGATGAAGAGGACAAAAAACTAGTTCACCTCACCTAGTCTAGCTTTTCCATTTGCCTTAAAACACTGAAAAGGCAGGGAATAAAGCAGAAAACGTAGAAGGGCGCCTAGGAGGCCAGGAATAAAGAATATTTGATTCCTTGGGCTTTCCCATGTGCTACATGAGTCAAATAAGGCAATTTTGACCATTATGGATAGGTAATAGACAACTTGCACAAGGTGGGACACATGAACTAGGCTAATAAGACAAAAATAAAAAAATTAATGTCTAAGTGGGTAAACTATGGGTTGATTATTCTAACACCCCCCCTTAAGCCTGACTTATGAGTAATATATCAGAAAATTATAGGGCCTAGCAACAAGGATTAGTCACCATTTACATACTGCATGTCCATTTAAACAAGGAAAGAGGCAAAACCAACTTGGGAAAATCCTCCCTTAAACATGGACTGTAAAAAAAAATTTGGAATCTTGTCTTCACTCATGCTTCACAGCATGATCAGCAATCCCCAGTAGTGATTTGAGATTGATGAAGGTCTTCTCACAAAATGCTTTGGTGAAGATATCAGCTACTTGTTCTGAAGATGAACAGAAGAGTAGGTGAATGGTGCCATCATGCACAAGCTCTCTGATGTAGTGCATATGGATCTCAATGTGTCTGGTTCTCTGCTTCTGAACTGGATCTTTGTAGATTCGAATGGTACTCTGGTTATCACAGTAGATGGTAGTTGAGTACTCTGGTTCAAAGACACACTCTCCAAGTAAACCCTGCAACCATAAACATTGAGTTAATGTTGCATTAACAACTCCTCTGTACTCTGCTTCTGTAGATGAGAGTGCAATGGCACTCTGTTTCTTGCTTGACCAGCTAATTGGCCCTTCTGCAAGCATGAACACATATCCTGATGTGGACTTTCTATCTGTGCTATCACCTGCCCAATCACTGTCAGTAAATCCAATCAAATCAAGATCATATTTTGCTTTATAGAAGATCCCATGTATCCTTGTTCCCTAAACAAAGTTAAGGATCCTTTTGGCTGCTTTCCAATGGATCTCATGAGGCTGATCCATGTATCTAGAAGCCACACTTACTGCATAACAAAGATAAGGTATAGTATGTGTCAGATACAACAAACATCCAATCAATTTCCTATACAGTGTATTGTTTACCATAGGTGAAGAATCAGTTTCTTCCAGCTTCACTCCTGAAAGGAAAGGAGTTTTGCTTGCTTTGCAATCCTTCATTCTGAATTTGTTCAGCAAGTCCAAGGCATATTTGGACTGGTGCACCTTGATTCCAGCTTTGGTTTGAGCAATCTCAAGCCCCAAAAATTGACTTAAGAGCCCCAAATCTGTCATGGAGAAGGCTTGGTTCATAGCTCCTTTTAAGGAAGAAATATTAACCTTTGAGCTTCCTGTAATGAGGAGGTCATCAACATATAACACAATGATCATTAATGAACCATTAACTAACTTCAAATAGGCATTTGGATCTGATTTGCACCGAAAAAAATTCATTGATAGCAAGAAGCTATCGATCTTGGCATACCAAGCCTTGGGGGCTTGCTTTAGCCCATACAATGACTTTCTCAACCTGCACACAAGAGAAGGGTTAGTAGCAAAACCTTGAGGCTGCTGCATATATATCTCTTCAGTGAGATCTCCATTCAGGAAGGCACATTTTACATCCATGTGATGTACCTCCCATTGCCTTGAGGCTGCAATGGCTAAGGCTAGCCTGATGGAATCCATTTTTGCCACTGGGGAAAAAGTCTCATTGTAATCTATGCCATGAACCTGTGAGTAGCCCTTGGATACCAATATGGCCTTCTACTTCAGTGGTGAACCATCAGCAGCAAATTTGGTCTTATAGACCCACTTACACTGTACTAGTTTTATCCCTGGGGGAAGATCCACTAGCTCCCATGTGTTGCTCTTCTGGAGTGAGATGAACTCCTCCTTTATGGTTGTTTGCCATATTGGATCTCCTGCTGCTTCTTCATATGTTTGAGGATCAGAATCCACCATCAAATAGCATTTTTCAGAAAACATAGGATCCTTCATGCACAAACCACTCTCAAATTGAGATCTAGTCCTCCTTGGGTCATTGGGATCCCCAGCTAGCTCTCCTGCTGCATGTAGTGTCTTGGCTGCCCATTTTGGTCTTGTAGGGCTGTTAGGGTCTGCAATAAACTCATCTCCATCAGACAAATTAGAATCAGCATGTTCAACAAACTCTTTACTTACTTCTTGAGGTTCAGGTGGTGAAGAGGCTTCACCAACTTCCACTGCTGCAAGGGGTTCTTCTTCAAACTAAACACACCTTTCGATGAAGGATTTGTTTGTGCTCAAATTTATCAACTTGTACCCTTTTGAATCTTCAGAGTATCCAACAAAAATACACTCTTGGCTTTGGGGCTACAAATCCTTCCTCTTCTCTGTTGGAATTCTAGCCCAATCCTTTGAGCCAAAAATCCTGAAATGGATCACATCTG
>LPNX011057995.1:1316197-1390724 GCA_001517045.1 Pseudotsuga menziesii | reverse complement strand
TATATACATATATATATATATATATACATATACATATATATATATATACATATATATATATATATATACATATATATATATATACATATACATATACATATACATATACATATACATATACATATACATGTACATGTATATGTATACATGTACATATACATATACATATATATAAAAGGATGCACGTCTCTTTTATATACTCTATTTTATTAGAATATCTAAGCATTTCTTAAGATATTGTATTTAATGTTTCCCTATTAACAGGAGATGGACTTCACATTAAATGATGGGAGTAAATACATAAATGTAGTGGATGAAGAAAAAAAGTAATTTAACTCAAAGGGTTGAAATTAGTTGAATATGAAGAAGATGTTGTTCATTAATGAGTTTGGATTTAGCAAAAACTCCATAGTACCAAGGAATTGCAATTCTCTCTCTTATGATTGTTGTATATTTTTGAGGTTGATACTTCACTTTTGTCTTATATCCAAGGGCAAGGGTTTCTATTTTGCAAAGTTGTACACTAGGATTAAAATCTTAAACAACAAGGAATGCATTTTTTTCTTCTTTTAAATTAGGATTTTTAGAGTATGAAATTACAGTTGAGATCTGTGTTTGTATTTAATCAAGCTAAGGCCTCATTTTAATTTCCTATGGATTCAAGTACACCTAGTTCATTGGCTTACTTGAAAAATGATGAATTAATATAATCTAGAATTATAAATGATGAAATATGGTTAATATGGGTGTTAATATTTCTCCTCTCCCCCATTATTAAAGGGTGCTAGCCCAATGGAATAGATCCTACCTTATAGGCATGAGGTTGGTGGTTCAATTCCTCCATTCCCTATCATAAATTAATACATGATAAATAAAAACAAATATAAATATACTACCAATCGATAGAAATTAGTGAATAAAAATGATTAAGTATACAAGAAGTTGACGGAAATTAATGATTAAAATGACTAAATATACTACCAAGTGACGGAAATCAATAACTACAATGACTAAATAAACTATATGTTGATGGCAGTCAATGACTACAATTACTAAACCAACTAGAAGTTAATGGCAATCAATGACTGCAACGACTAAATAAACTATCAGTTAACAATAATTAATTACTAATTAAATGACTAAATATACTACAAGTTGGCAAATTAGAACAACCAATAAATGACTAAATTTTTTTAGTCATAAATTTAATCGCATTATAAGTGATTGGAAATAAAACATTATTAGTCACCTAACCAACAATAGCCATTTATATGCAATTTTTAGTTGTTTTTTAGTCATATATTTTCCAAATTGCCCTAGTGATAAATTCCTAGAAGGGTATCTTAGTTTCTTTGCAATTGATACATGAACACAATTGGTCAAGTGGTTTCCCTTGGAAAAATGGTGGTACAACATGTACTTCCATTATTCATAAAAAAATGTCCCCATTTATGACACTTTATGGCTTTAATCCGACATCCATCATATCACCTTTGAAAGGAAAACCCAAGGATTAAGTAGTGTAGGATCACATAAAACACTGACAAGAGGTTCTCCAACTATTTAAAGACAACTTGGCTATAGCACAAATAGAATGAAAAAAGAAGTAGATCAACATCACAGTGAGGGGATTTTGAAATAGGGATCTGGGTATTTATGAGGATGCAACCATACAAACAAATGTCCTTAAGCAACAAAAGAAATATAATAAGCATTATGGTCCCCATAAGGAGATGCAGAGCAAAAACAAAACCTGTTATAAAACACAAAATATAGAAGATTAAATCTCAAAAATTACCAATCCGCGAGATCTCCATTATTCATTATCTTCTTTCCAGTCATCTAGTAGAATATGAAACTATGATTTCATTGCGCCACTCTGATCTCCATTCCTCTTGGTGGATAACCTTCAAATACTACTATCAGACGTTGTATTCTGGAACGATTCCACATCCCATGATTTCATCATAATTATAAAACTATTTTCAATTGTTTAACAAGTCGATATCTATGTCTAACTTGGGTTTTGTCAATTTATATAACTCTATATAGATTACATAAGAATGACAACCATGTTGCTTGACACGATGTCACCAGCTCTTACATTCACATATTCATTTCATATTGCTTCAACTATTGAGTTTCTTTCACGTACCTTATAAATTCTCGTGATCCCTAAAGTTATCAACCATATCACTAGGATCTTTAGATCTGCGGGTTATGTAACTAGCTACCACAAAGTTATGGCTTAATGCAATTTAAAAGAGATTTTATTTTATACCCTTAGATCTGTAGATGTTTCACTAGATTGCGGTTGATTAGTTTCCTTCTTACTATTTAAACTCTATTAATTGGGAATCGTGGCACCAATTGGGAATTTTGGCAACTATTTCATGATGGTACGACCTCTAAAATGCTCATATTGTTAATTTCCCATGCAATCTGCACTCTACATGATATTACATGATATTAAATAGATGGATATCAAACAATACTATTTATAGTTAATCAATTATCTTTATACTATGATGCAACATAGTTGATATAGGGGTGGTCTTTAATAGTTGTACTATGTCAATTGTATTCGACGTAGAGATTCATTAACAATATAATGCCTAAGCAAAACACCAACAAACCACCATACTCTATACTCTTATTTTCTCATGACTCTATGCAATCCATGTAAACTCAAGAAATTACAAATGGTCTATCCCTTAAACAAACTAGCGAAGATAATTTGTATACCAAAGTTTAACAATCATAAAAACAATGTATATCAAAGGTAAGACATTAATGACTATAACACACAAATTTTGTATGGAACTCGATTTAGTTCCCATTGTAAAGAAAACCCAAATAAACACCATTACTTTCAAAAACAAGAGCTTGACATGAATTCTTTATTCTATTAAACACTCATATCCCTAATTCTCCTACTCTTCCGCAAGTAAACAAGGATTACAACCCATACACATATAATCCCTTACTCCCATTCAACCCTATAATAAGTTAATTTATATAGTTGAGGAAGAGATTGAATCGAATCCACAGATCGGATTGAGATCTTCCTTTATTATTGAATATTAAAGTAAAATATCAAAGATATTCTAACTTTCATATATATTATATACATAACACATTAGCCCCTATGTAGCATGAAGAGGTTACAATAAGACAAATTCCTCCTCATTAATGTGAACCTGGAATCTTCTAGAACTATTACAAGATAAATTATGTTCTTGCATCATAAGGTGTTGAAGAGGATTGCAAATTGGAGTTGCATCCACTTCACATGTACATGCAGTATTCTATGTTCTTTCTTAAAGAAGGTAATTGGTGAGAAGATCCCAATTCAAACTAATTTACCGAATATTGATGGAGAAGGAAAAGTATAATATAACTTGAAACAATGCTTGAATCATGGATCAATCAACTATGGAATAAGGAAATTATTGAGTACATCATTAAGTGGAAGGTACTGCTAATAGAAGAGGTGACATGGAAAGTTGGCTTATTCTTGTATAAACATCCATAACTAATCAAGTTTTGAAGACAACACTTGTTTGAAAAGGTGAGGCATGTTAAGTCCTAGATATTGAGTTATTGCATTATATTGTTATATTAGTGTTGCCATTAATTATTGGCTAGACTCTTTAATTGTAATTGTACCCTGTGTCTCCTATATGTATCAACGAGACCTATTTTAGATATCAGCTCATCATGTGCGTTTAATATATTGTAAAAGGAGTTTTCCCCTTGAAGAGCATTCTTATTCATTCATTTTATTTATCTCTCAAGGGTTGCATTACTCTTTCTTTCTATGTGTGTGCTATGTTTGGAATTTTGTCCATAACAAATGTCCTAAATATTATTGTAATTAACCTCCTACAACTTAGGACACAACTTTATAGGTGTACATGAACAACATGTAATTTAGACTCATCTTACTATTGAGCTTCCCTCTAGATATATCAATCAATAGTGACCTCTATAAGTTTAACTTGTAGACACTGAGGGCAAAGATACAATGCTTCTTAGCCATTTTCCACTTTTATAATATCCTACTCCACTTCATTTGAATTCATGCGCATTATGTGTAGAAAGTTGTATTTGTACCACTACTAAAGATGACCAACCTAAGGGCCAAATTCTAGTTTGTTTGGACCAAGTCATAATAGAAATCATTCAACAATCTTAAACATGACCTTTGTTTGGCACCAATACTCACACTACCAAACTTGAAACAATTGTTCAAGATTGGAATTGATTCATTTGATTATGTTGCTGGTGCATTCCTCAGTTAGTATAGAGAACAAGTGTCATATCACAATGAGACACTCTCTAATGTGGTTCGCAAGTACCCCACCTATGACAAGGAGTTGTACCCGATCTCATAGGCCTGACACCAATGGAGGAATTACATCCTAGGAAAGGAGGTGATCATTTGCAATGATCACACACCCCTATAATTCATGCATGCATAAGCAAAGTTATTGAATGATCACCATCATAAGTGGTCCACATACTTGCAAAAATTCCACCTAAACATGAAGGTCAAGAAGGGAAGCATAAAATGTGTTACATATTTCCTTATTTGACCTTTGGTCGTAGTGTTAATCATCATGATAAAATATTTTCGATATGATACCTCTAAGTGGTCCTAGTTGTACAAAAATAGCTTTAAATTTATTATTATCTATCATACATTATATACATGAAACTAGTCTTAGATTTTCATATCTAGGATGGAATGTTATGCCATCTAGGAACCTTTGTGTTTCTTCAAGTGAGTGTGAAATTTGTATTCAAGAGGTGAATTAAAGTCAATTGGTAGGTTATGTTGTCATGTAAAATATAGTGGCAGTGTTGCAAAAGTACTTCTATTTGTGAAAGATTTTATACAACATCAACATATATATTGGATCATGCACCACCTATGCAATTGTCAAACCTACCTCGAAGAAGTAGGAATTGTACACTCTACCTACCCTAGATACACCATAGGATTCCATATTCATGGAATACAGGTATGGGATACCTTCAACCAAGCATGGTAATGACCATGTATTTTTGTTGTTGATCAGAAGTTCTCCAAGCATGGTGATTTTAATGCTTCATAAGAAAACCATCACAATAGAGTCCATTGTCAATATATTATTTGAGAATGTTTGGGTTCATTTTTTACTCCCAAAGATCACTATTTTATATTGAGAGAGTAGGTTCCTAAGTACTTTCTTAGCCATCATGTGGTTGATGATAGACAAGCTGATAAATTTGGCTTCCTTTCGCCCTCAAACTAGTGGGTAGATAGAGGTAGTAAATAGGATGGTTGTGTGTATACTTAGAATGTACAAATAAAAGTATCCATGCACATGGGATGAGAGCCTTACTTATGTTCAACATAACTACATCAGATCTCCCCATAGCTCTATTGGCCATAACCCTTTTCAGGT
Organism: Pseudotsuga menziesii; assembly: GCA_001517045.1. NCBI lineage: Eukaryota > Viridiplantae > Streptophyta > Pinopsida > Pinales > Pinaceae > Pseudotsuga > Pseudotsuga menziesii. The sequence continues at coordinate 1,385,271 of LPNX011057995.1, read as the reverse complement.
GTGCACAGGGTTCCAACAATTAGCCCCAATTGAAGTAGAATTTTCCATTGTATATACATAGGAAGAATCCTCCCATGCTTAAATCAAGGTTGATTGAGCATGAAAATTTGTTGAATGAATCCAACACATCCTATGTTATGAACCAAATTCTCCAAAAAGAAAAAAAAAATAGAAATAAAAGTATCTATGTGGCTTGCTAATGATAAAGAATCAATTAACAATAAGCTTGGGAAACAACATTTTACTATATATATATATATGACCTCTAAAACTAGGTCTCCTTGGTATATATAGAAGACAAAGGGTACAATTACAATTAAAGGGCCTAGCAAACCAACTAGGACAACAATAACATAACAATAGAAATGTAATAACCCAATATATAATTATTAACATGTCCCTCCCCTTCAAAGAAATGTTTCCCTTGACACTTGATTTGATATGGACGCTTCTACATGAATAATTCATATTTCTATGTTGCCTCTTCTATTTACATGTTTTTCTACTTGATTTGGTAGTTAGTAATCACTCGATTTTGTGCTTTCTTAATCTTTGTTTCAAGGGCTTATTTGGGTTCTAGTATGGTTTTCCCTTCTTCATCAATACTTTGTAAAACAATTTGAACTAGGATCTTGTTACTAATTACCTTTTTTAAGAAAGAAACATTGAAGATTGGATGTACACATGAATATGGAGGCAACTCCAATTTGTAAGTCATACTTTCAGTCCCCTACAACACCTTATATACACCATAGTATTTGTCTACTAATTTATTGCACTTTATTTCTTTCTTGAGGAACATATATTTGTGTGGTTGTAGCCTCAAAATACCCAATCGCATACTTTGAATTTGTTTTCACTTATATCTCAATCTGCTTGTTGTTTTATCCTATTAGCCTCTGAATTGTCTCCATGAATGATTTAGCTCCTATACTTGCTCTAAAAGGATGAGAAAGATAGAAAAATAGGAACAATTTGTGACTTAATCGACCAATACCATGATGACATTACTTTCTTCAAACATTAATTGACCTGTGATAAAATCCATTAATACCTATTCCCAATGCTAAATTGATATGGATAATGGTTGTAGAATATCTAAGTTCCTAATTGGTTCTCCATTATTATGTTGGAAAACCAAGCATTCTATGATAAACTTTTGAAAATCAGTTTTCAAAAAAAGTCCTTCTTGATCTATTGGAAAGTTTTCAACAACCCTGATTGTCCTCTTATAAGAGAAGTGTGCAATTCCAAAAGGATATTTTGTTTAAGTTGGGAATTCTTACATAAATATGGGTGGTCTTGATATTATAGTGAATATTTTGGCACACAAATTTATCTAATACGCTAGGATTATCTTGTAGCTATTTAATTATCTTGCATTGATTTTGATCATTCTTCCATTTTATCCTTACTTCTTTCAACAAATTTGATTGCATAATAGAAATAAAACAAAGTAATTTTTTTGTATCTTCTTCTTTCGTTGAAAGTGCATCTACGATGACATTTCTTTTCATTTTTTGTAGATAATTTCAAAGTCATAACCTAGAATATTTTTAACCCATTTTTTGTGCACTTCTAAATATAATATTTTCTCCAACGAGTACTTAATACTAGCATGATCTTTTCTTACAATGAAATGTCTCCCTAATAGATAAGGGCATAGTTTATTAACTACATGTAGTATGGACAGCATTTTCTTTTCATAAATTTAAGTAGTCTCATGGTTTAGTCTTAAGTTAACCCACTTGGGTAATTTTGCTTGTATTGGCATCATTTATGAAAGTTTGGCAGTTACTCTTCAAGTAAATGATATACCCACTAATATCTTTGTTTGGGTGTTGCACATGGTTTGATACAGGGTCATTACTGATCCCCGATATTACCCTTAGTGGGGTAACCCTACCCCATGGATGGTTAAGAGATCCCTACATTACGAACTAGGTAAACTCTTGCTTACATTAATCTATGGTAATTATTTAAACCAATTCCTTCTTCCACGTTTGAGCTTGAATAACTCGACTGTCATATAAAATATTAGCTTACGTATTTTCTCTCCTCATGTCATATGAGGGTTATGCATGTGTCATTCAAAATCTATTATCTTGTTTTATCTTGTTTCATCATTATAATGAATGATCTCTTTCATTCTGTTTACAAGGGCTTATTGCCAACTTTTCTCTTTCAAATTGGAACAAGAAGGGATATTGGATAGAAAGGAAAATTAAGGAAGTACTCGATACTTGTAAGAAGAGTTACGAAGTGGAAATGTCCTCGATGGTAGATTTAATATTTAATGTTGAATGAAAGTTTGTTTCATAGCCTTTTGCAGTGCTTCAATCGATATCAAGGTAAAACGAGACATTTTTGTCTTATTGCAAAGAAGTGCCAATTGATGTACTAAAATGCATCACAATGAACCAACATTTTGAAAAAAATAAAAAGGGAGTTAACTTTAGAATGAGAATTGTGCTAAAATAACTATAGTTTAAGGAAAAATCCAAACAAACAATGTCGTAGTATTCATCCAAAAGAAATATGTTTTCCTTAGAGAGGGAAATGGGATTAATTTCATATGTCGATAGGAGAAGGGATGGGAATTATGGTCCATGATGTGGTTCAAGGGAAAATACAATGAACTTAGCACCAAATAGATTATCTTAGGCGATTCTAATATCATAAGGAAAAAATAGTTTTTTTTTAGGCAATTCTAATATCATAAATAAAAATTTTAAACAATTGTTTATAAACCTTGTTATCAAATTACAATCCATCCATTAAACTATATTGAGTTTAGAATTAAAGAAATTCTTTTAGACAATTCTAATGTCACAAGGAAAAAAATTAAATTTAAACTATTTGAGAGAAAATAAGAAATCAATAGAATTATTTATAAACCTTGTTATTAAATTAGAATCCATCTTGACTATAAGATAGTTTATTAAACTATTTGAAAGAAAATATGATGGATATCAAACAATACTATTTATAGTTAATCAATTATCTTTATACTATGATGCAACATAGTTGATATAGGGGTGGTCTTTAATAGTTGTACTATGTCAATTGTATTCGACGTAGAGATTCATTAACAATATAATGCCTAAGCAAAACACCAACAAACCACCATACTCTATACTCTTATTTTCTCATGACTCTATGCAATCCATGTAAACTCAAGAAATTACAAATGGTCTATCCCTGAAACAAACTAGCAAAGAGAATTTGTATACCAAAGTTTAACAATCATAAAAACAATGTATATCAAAGGTAATACATTAATGACTATATCACACAAATTTTGTATGGAACTCAATTTAGTTCCCATTGTAAAGAAAACCCAAATAAACACCATTACTTTCAAAAACAAGAGCTTGACATGAATTCTTTATTCTATTAAACACTCATATCTCTAATTCTCCTACTCTTCCGCAAGTAAACAAGGATTACAACCCATACACATATAATCCCTTACTCCCATTCAACCCTATAATAAGTTAATTTATATAGTTGAGGAAGAGATTGAATCGAATCCACAGATCGGATTGAGATCTTCCTTTATTATTGAATATTAAAGTAAAATATCAAAGATATTCTAACTTTCATATATATTATATAAATAACACATTAGCCCCTATGTAGCATGAATAGGTTACAATAAGACAAATTCCTCCTCATTAATGTGAACCTGGAATCTTCTAGAACTATTACAAGATAAATTGCATTTTTGCATCATAAGGTGTTGAAGAGGATTGCAAATTGGACTTGCATCCACTTCACATGTACGTGCAGTATTCTATGTTCTTTCTTAAAGAAGGTAATTGGTGAGAAGATCCCAATTCAAACTAATTTACCGAATATTGATGAAGAAGGAAAAGTATAATATAACTTGAAACAATACTTGAATCATGGATCAATCAACTATGGAATAAGGAAATTATCGAGTACATCATTAAGTGGAAGGTACTGCTAATAGAAGAGGTGACATGGAAAGTTGGCTTATTCTTGTAGAAACATCCATAACTAATCAAGTTTTGAAGACAACACTTGTTTGAAAAGGTGAGGCATGTTAAGTCCTATATATTGAGTTATTGCATTATATTGTTATATTAGTGTTACCATTAATTATTGGCTAGACCCTTTAATTGTAATTGTACCCTATGTCTCCTATATGTATCAACGAGACCTATTTTAGATATCAGCTCATCATGTGCATTTAATATATTGTAAAAGGATTTTTCCCCTTGAAGAGCATTCTTATTCATTCATTTTATTTATCTCTCAAGGGTTGCATTACTCTTTCTTTCTATGTGTATGCTATGTTTGGAATTTTGTCCATAACAAATGTCCTAAATATTATTGTAATTGACCTCCTACAACTTAGGACACAACTTTTATAGGTGTACATGAACAACATGTAATTTAGACTCATCTTACTATTGAGCTTCCCTCTAGATATATCAATCAATAGTGACCTCTACAAGTTTAACTTGTAGACACTGAGGGCAAAGATACAATGCTTCTTAGCCATTTTACACTTTTATAATATCCTACTCCACTTCATTTGAATTCATGCGCATTATGTGTAGAAAGTTGTATTTGTACCACTGCTAAATATGACCAACCTAAGGGCCAAATTCTAGTTTGTTTGGACCAAGTCATAATAGAAATCATTCAACAATCTTAAACATGACCTTTGTTTGGCACCAATACTCACACTACCAAACTTGCAACAATTGTTCAAGATTGGAATTGATTCATTTGATTATGTTGTTGGTGCATTCCTCAGTTAGTATAGAGAACAAGTGTCATATCACAATGAGACACTCTCTAATGTGGTTCGCAAGTACCCCACCTATGACAAGGAGTTGTACCCGATCTCATAGGCCTGACACCAATGGAGGAATTACATCCTAGGAAAGGAGGTGATCATTTGCAATGATCACACACCCCTATAATTCATGCATGCATAAGCAAAGTTATTGAATGATCACCATCATAAGTGGTCCACTATTATTTCCTTTTCATAAATTTAAGTAATCTCGTGGTTTAGTCTTAAGTTAACCCGCTTGGGTAATTTTGCTTGTATTGGCATCATTTATGAAATTTTGGTAGTTACTCTTCAAGTAAATGATATACCCACTAATATCTTTGTTTGGGTGTTGCACATGGTTTGATACAGGGTCATTACTGATCCCCGATCTTACCCTTAGTGGGGTAAACCTACCCCATGGATGGTTAAGAGCTCCCTACATTACGAACTAGGTAAACTCTTGCTTACATTAATCTATGGTAATTATTTATACCAATTCCTTCTTCCACGTTTGAGCTTGAATAACTCGACTGTCATATAAATAATTAGCTTACGTATTTTCTCTCCTCATGTCATATGAGGGTTATGGATGTGTCATTCAAAATCTATTATCTTGTTTCATCGTTATAATGAATGATCTCTTTCATTCTGTTTATGAGGGCTTATTGCCAACTTTTCTCTTTCAAATTGGAACAAGAAGGGATATTGGATAGAAAGGAAAATTAAGGAAGTACTCGATACTTGTAAGAAGAGTTACGAAGTGGAAATGTCCTTGATGATAGATTTAATATTTAATGTTGAATGAAAGTTTGTTTCATAGCTTTCTGTAGTGCTTCAATCGATATCAAGGTACGAGACATTTTTGTCTTATTGCAAAGAAGTGCCAATTGATGTACTAATATGCATCATAATCCACCAACATTTTGAAAAAAATAAAAAGGGAGTTAACTTTAGAATGAGAATTGTGCTAAAATAACTATAGTTTAAGGAAAAATACAAACAAACAATGTCGTAGTATTCATCCAAAAGAAATATGTTTTCCTTAGAGAGGGAAATGGGATTAATTTCATATGTCGATAGGAGAAGGGATGGGAATTATGGTTCATGATGTGGTTCAAGGGAAAATACAATGAACTTAGCACCAAATAGATTATCTTAGGCGATTCTAATACCATAAGGAAAAAATAGTTTTTTTTAGGCAATTCTAATATCATAAATAAAAAATTTAAACAATTGTTTATAAACCTTGTTATTAAATTACAATCCATCCATTAAACTATATTGAGTTTATAATTAAAGAAATTCTTTTAGACAATTCTAATGTCACAAGGAAAAAAATTAAATTTAAACTATTTGAGAGAAAATAAGAAATCAATAGAATTATTTATAAACCTTGTTATTAAATTATAATCCATCTTGACTATAAGATAGTTTATTAAACTATTTGAAAGAAAATATGAAATCAATAGCATTGTTTATAAACCATGTTATTAAATTATAATCCATCGTAACTATAAGATAGTTTATTAAACTATCTGAAAGAAAATATGAAATCAATAGAATTGTTTATAAACCTTGTTATTAAATTATAATCCATCCCAACTATAAGATAGTTTATAAATCTCCATGTTAAATTATAATCCTTACCTATAGCCTTATGTCTAAAATCAATAGATATAAGGTCAAATCCATCTAGTCTAAACTATTCTCTTAGGCATGCAGATATAGGTTGGGTCATTTTGATAGACTTTGGTATCAATTTCATGCATTTATGGCGGTACATATGAGTTTGTCTTTATATAAAAGAAGATTTAGAGCAACCGGAACAATGGTTTGACTCCATGTGTTAGGGCTTGAGATCCATGCTTTCAAGGAAAAAATAATATTGCAGATTAAGTGAGTGCAGTAAATGACTTGGCCACTCAAAATTGTTTGACAACCCAACACCATGCATGTACATCGAAAACTACTTCGATTTTCAAAGCTAGTTTGTTTAAACCGAAAAAAGTGCTATGATTCCATCTAAACGCCTCCATGTGACAAGGCGATTTACCACTTGGGAACATACTGAGAGGTTTCAAAATATAGATGTGGGCACTTCAAAATTTATTAATCCATAGATTGGAATTAGGAGAGATAGACACGTGTCTACTACTAGATTTTGGAAACTATATAAATTGAGTTGGGCTCAAAAGCTTCGCCTTCAAAGTGTGAATTTGCATACTCTAAATGTGTAATCCTTGAAAAAAAATTGAAGTAAAATAACTAATACAAAAACACCAATATGTGAGATCGAGCTTTGCAAGTGGATAAAAAAATGTGCAACCATTGGATAAAAAATGAGCTTTGCAATTGGATAAAAAATAAGCAAATTCCATGTCAAAAATAAATAACAAGCGTTAATGCCCAAAATTTATGTGGAAGTTGTCTTAACTACACACGCTTGTCAAGCACCAAAGGACGAGTTATGATTCATGATCATATGGGGACTCCATTTAGGTCATGTCAAGGTTAATATACACATAGATATTCGCATGAATTAGAAGCTGATGAGCATTAGATCTTAATAAAAGCCTTTGTTATAAGTTATTTCTTTTTTGTTCATCACCAAAGTAATAGAATCGAAGTACGCATGGCCAGAGAGACAAAGCCACAAACCTGTATTATTTTAGGGAATTCAATTTTGGAAGAAAGACTTGTTCAAATTCATTCACATATTTAATGAAGTTTACTACATATCCAACTACCTACCCACTCAATAGGTTGAGGTGTGTTCACGACCAAATCGTTATAGTGAGTAGGAAAAATAAGTTGAGGGGTATTTAAGAGATTTACATCATAGTAATTGCATGGCCTCACATCAAGCGTACATATACATAGGATGAATGTATATCACCCAACACTCCAATGATTCACCAATAAGACTGCAATTTAAATAGATCAGTGCTTTTTCCATCAAATTGTATGATCCCAATGTCCAGATCAAGACTTATAAACCACCCATTATACAAACAATGAGAAAAACAAAAATAGTGGAGGCATCCCTCTAATTTGCATGCAACTCATGTCTTCAGTGTTTCCAGAGGAGCGATTTCATTTTCTGGGCACCATCGATCAACCAATAGATTTATCCTTGCAAATTATGATCTGGCCAACCCGTGGCCTCGCCAGAACATCATTTCACCAAGCCCTTGCTACTACCTGGAACAAAAGCAATGTACATCATGGACATGGTCAACTTCACCTCAATGGTTTTCCCTAGTGCCTGCAACAAAATTGTTGAGTTCCTTCATGTTCTTGTTCTTTCTTTATTCATAATAATTGGTCAAGAATCCATTAATTGAGCCAACAAATTGATCCAATGAACGAATCTATTGATGACCATAACCATGGATATTGATAAATTTATATGGAAAACGATAGGATTCATTCTTCAACTATGAGAACCTACATCCTTTTCGCAATACTAGTTGTCTCTAATATTGGATCTCTTTTACTTGAGTCTTGGGCATTTATCTTTCTTTACAACCACGATTTTGATCATTGGAAGCCTCATGCAAGCAATATTCATGTGCAACCTTCCACACAACATCCATGGTGTTCAACAAATTTGGAACCTCCACGCACAAGAATCTTCAGTTGCACTGATCCTCTACTACCTTCAATGTGACAGTTCATCTTTTCATGCTGAAACAGAAATGGGGGGCTCCAAAAACTACAACAAATAGTATCAATATTGAAGAATTGTTGGTGGCAATGTTGTTTAGAGTTAGTTTTATTCCCTTGCTGGTTGTAGATAGATTTTTCTCTACATTTATCTTGTTGTTTATGGAAATAGTTATAATGTTGAAATTATGATTCGTAACGTGAAAGGGGTTTACCAAGAGGGCCAAATAATTGATGTGTATATACTCAAACACTCCTAGAATTAGGAAACACACATACACAATATAATACCAAATTGATGAATACACATCCCCAGTAAAATAATAACAACATTGATCATAAAATATATGCAAACCAGAAACAAATAAGATCTCACCTTAAATCCCTCACTGCAACATGTTTGTAAAAAAAATTGAAGAATAAATTGGATTCATGAATAAAGACAATCACTCCAGTGCAGCCTAATAATAAGTCCAACATTTTATCTTTCTTGCTCTCTAACTCTACAAATTCAAACATACAAAATACTTCCATTATGGTGAACTCATATTCAAAAAGCAGATGTAGGATGCCAAATTTAGAAAGCGAATGTAGGATGAATACAAATTCAAAAAATAATGGTGAATAAAAATTGAAAAAGAAAATATAGGATTCCAAACATGTGAGCTGAAATGTTGTTGTGTTGCTTCATAATTCCTCACCTTCCTAATTCCAGGTGATCCCTCATTACTCATTTTAGGAGGTCTTAATTGCACAACTATTTTGAAAGAATAAGGAAGATAGAGGATTAAGGAATATAGAGGAGCATCATGAACACCATTGTAAGATTTTATATTACATGGATTAGATGGATACCATTCTATTATATATGATAGTGAGATTGGATTAGCACAATTAGATCCTTCCCAAAATTATATTATGGGTATAGCATATTCATATCCATGGGCTAATCAATTGGGCAGGTATAACTAGTTTCCCTCAAATAGATTTTTTATCCGATCATACTGATGATTGATGCCCTCAAGCTTTCCAATCCCTTATTTATTTATAATTCATTTCCCTTCCTAGCTATGATATGGACCCTCCAAATTTTATTTCTGTATGGAATCGTAAGCACGAATTAGACTATGTTACCGAAAAAGCCAAAAATATCAACGAACAAAAACACCTATGTTTCCACTCCATGATAAATATTTCCCATTACAGTATCACCTACATAACACAACAGCCTTATGGGGGGGTTTACGCAATCATAAGAGAAACCAATTACTTTTTTTGGCTAGTGATTCTAGTTATTTAGATATTTTCCTCTTGGAGGAGGAAACAAGTCCAGTTATGCTTGTATGCGGTGTATGAAGGTTGGCCTAGGTAATCCGCAACATATTTTTTTAGAAACTGATTGTTACCGTTAAAAAAAAATATGGATCTAATGATTGAAATACGTCGGTTGGTATTGGGATAGTCGATGTATTTACAGGTAAAGAAGGGTTGAACTTAATTAGATGACTTTGAAGAACCCCCACACTGACAGACAAAATCGCATATTTTCCCTTGTAAATTGAACCATCTTCTATTTTAACCGTAACATCGTTGTTGGTATATTGTATTTCTCGAATGACCTAATTAAAACATTAAAGAATATTTCGTCAGAAAACAACTCAACAATATTTAACAAGGTTCGATCAAAGCTTGGCTTGACAATATTTGACCTGAACATTCGATGTAGATTGATTGCCATCCTTTACTAATTGTAATGCGCAGTACCTTTTGCAACTTTAGTCGATCATCCGCCACCACATGTTCGTCGTCAGATTGGAGGAATTCTTCTGCCAATTTATGGACAATGTATCCTCTCATCCACAACCAAGAATTTATGTTCTTCGAATTTGGTGTAAGTCAAAATTAGCTGCACTTTTGCATCCAAAACACTGCTTGATATCATTAATTGAATCAATATTAACTGCACCGTAAATTATCAAAATCAAGCATTCCTTCCATCTCAAAATCATGCACAACAGAATTTCAACCCAAAATTCGACACCTTGCATGTCTGAAATTCAATACTTCTTTGTCACATCTTCGACACATACACTTATTTTTGTCATCGGTGGCATAACGTCAGATATTCGACATGCTACCAAAGTGGGTCGAAGATCCGACACACCATGGTGTCGCCTATTCGGCAGTTTTCTGTTTCAAAGTGTCAATCAAAACTTGCACAAACGGTAGAAAATTCGACGCCTACCGACACTTGAAGGGTCGGCCTTCCGACGGGCAGAAGTGTCAGAGTCATGGCAACATCGTCGGTGTTTTTATCCAGAAAGCGTCGGATTTTCGACTCCTAACAAAAGTTGAAGCATCAGTCGTTCGACTGTCTGAAGTGTCGGAGTCATGACAATATCGTCGGAAGTTTAATAAAAAGCGTCGGTTGAGCATCGCCTTCATGTGTCGGATGTTTGACAGAAGCGTCAAAACACAGTAAAAAAAGCGACGCCTGGTGGTAGATTTAACAAAAAAAAAAATGAAAGATTTCACTTAGAAAAGTTGATCACAAAAATAAACTGTATGCTTTTTCAAAGTTTTTGCTTAAAACTCCTACTTTAGCTTTGTTAATGCATCCTAATGATGTTAGTAAGTTATGGCATGATATGTTTGGGCATATTAACTTACGTTAATTGCATCAATTAATCAAACAAGACAGGATAGTGGGGTTGCCACCTATATCCTTCTTAGATGGAGTTTGTCCAATATATACTCTTGGTATGCACCTTGAAGAGAGATTTGAGAAAGGAAAGGCTAAGAGAGCCACATCACTTCTTGATTTTGTGCCCGGTGACATTACTGGTCCCTTTCCTCACCTATCTATGAATAAATAAATATACGTACTAACCAAGCCTAGAAATTCAAATCTATTATGCCTATCAAATGGAAATTTAATGACGGTCTTGGATTTTTTAACCCTTTCACATTACGTTTACTTTAAATTCATGACTGTCAACTAAATTAATTGGGTAAGAAGTAAGTGCTACTATAGACTTTGGTATTTTAAAGCTAGCCAGTATCCAGCAAGTTATTAATAGAGCTAGCAAAGTATCCAGCAAGTTATTAAAGGCCTACCCATTGTCTATAAGACAGAAACCAAAACAAAATTCATGGAAAAAATCATATCCCCGACCAATAACCCGTCGACAGAATCATAGCCCCTGGGACAAGAATCAAACCAACATCCTTAATAATAAGCATGTGGATTGTAGTGCTCACGATGAGAAAAAAATGGCACGCTGCAAGTAGCCTGCAATTAAAAAATGGCATTCTAAGTGTTTTTACGTATTTCCCTATTGTAACTTAAAATAAATGGAATTCTATGTGTTTTTACCCCTTTCATCGGTTAATAAATTTAAAATAAATCACTATAAAATTGAATTTAAATTGCAAACCCCAACCCAGGTTTTTTTACCCCTTTCCCTAGTTAATCAATTTAAAATAAATCAGTGTAGAATCGAATTTAAAGTGCAAACCCCAACCCAGCTAGATTCTTAGTGTTTTTCATTTTCCCTTTTGAGATTAGTAAAATTAAAAAAACAAAACACAAGTACAAAATCGAATTGAAAAATTGCAAACCCCAATCCAGCCCAGCTTTTGCACCATGAAAATATGCAAAATGTTCAAAATTGAAGCAAAAACAAAGTGAGAAATGGCACTCACTTGGTTACCCAAGATGACCACCACATAAGGATCAGAGATATTCATAAAATCTGAAGCAACTAGATCGGTTCCCTTATTATGGCCACTTTCAGGATCCCTATATATTGTTCCATTTATGTACACAGAAATAGAAGAACAATGGTCATATACATAAATACCTTCATACTTAGACAACATTATACATAAAGAAAACAGAAACTCAGAGAAATGCTATCCTGAACAAGAACGTTGTAACTTGAGATCTATGGTTCGAATGAAGAGAACCACACAATATACAAGTTTTCTTTTATAAACCCACTATATCTGAACGAACACAACACTGGGGTAAAGTAAACCCTGTTGATATCGATAAACGTGTAGATATAAATGAATCCTTCTATAGAAAGTTCATGGAGATGTGGCATCAATCTTAGTGGATGGGATTGGGTCACTCCAATGTAATGCATAACGAGTAAAGGCTACAATTGAGAGCCTGCATCTAGTACCATTATTAATATTTATGAAGGGAGATATAAACTAGTAAATGTCAAATCTACAGTTTGAATTTTTATATGCCCATCATCTATGACATTTTAATTTTTTAAAGAGCTATCAAATACGTCTAAAAAGTGAAAAAACATTCTACGGGTCGTCAATTTCCAGGCCTGGTACTAACCTTCATTGATTACATCTCTATATACACAGGGATCTACTTCTTAAAACACAAAGTTGATGTGTTTGCTTGTCTTCGAGATTTTAAAGCTCTTGCAGAGAAACAATCTGGTAAGGGGATCAATATCCTTCACATAGAAAATGGTGGAGATTATTCGAATAAATATGTAAATAATCTATATCCTTTTCATTTACAGTTCTTTACCTGACAACTCTTACAACATATCGGTATGGTATGCTTCTATATATCATTTTCATTCTAGAGCACACACTCTGTCGGTGATCATTGAATTTTATGCATCAAAATAATCTAATTAATGTTTTAGATATGATAGATTTTCACTCAACATGTCCAAATGAGTGATGATATAGAATCATTTTGTCAAACATATAAATAAAATGCATGCTCAAGTCCAAGTCAACTGAAGGACTAAAATGTAAAATATAAGTATTTTGTGGATGCCCAATGGAGATATAAAGCACTTGAGAAGAACTCGGGACATTATAAAGGATAGAAAAATAATTTAGTTGTCAATTAAAGATAAGGGCCACAGAGAAGTTTTGTTATTTACAAAGAACTTCATAAATGCAATAAAGGATACCAAGGAGTGTTATGAAATGGTGCAAATAAGAGTCTTAGAGGGTATAAAGTCCAATAATGTTGAAAAATGTGACACTATGAAGGAAGTATTAGTATAATTGAGTAGAATGCTAGAAGGATATGTTGAGATTACACATGAGATTCCAAGCAGTTTTCCTCCAAAAAGGAAGATTAGGAACAAGATAGACATAATTAATTCATCCATGTATGTATATGCTTCAGTAATTACTCTTCTTCATATTACTCCATGTATCCTTCAAGTTAAATGGCATACACAACTTGTCAAGTATTGGTTTCCCATGTTCCAATATCCATTTCCATGGGATCACATTGGTTATCTCATTGGAAACATGATCTGCATACTTTTCTTTCTGAAGAAAAACTTCCTTCAAAATGAGCCAGTTGGATTCTATAGCATATTACTGAGTTTTTGGCTAAGCTGGAAGGGTTGTTTTTTAAGAATGTACATGGAAATCAAAATTTTCAACTAGAATGGTAGATGCATATAATTTTACATATTCATCATGCATTGAAATCACACATTGCAATAGTACAATGATCACACAGTGCAATAGCATACAAGCATAAGATGTGCCACACCCCTGTGCAATAGCATATCGTGCATAGACCTAGAAAACACCACTAACTTATACAAGAAATTTACAAAAGATCAAAGGTATGCATGCTTTACCGATGGACCAACTAGGGAATAAGTTCTAGAATTTGCAATAGAAACACAACCTCCAGCACAGAAACCTGCAACAAAATGTTCATAAATTGCCATCAAAATTTTCATAAGATTCCTTAAGAAGCAATCATGTGCCCAATTGAATAAGATGGACTGTATGCTGACCTGTTGATTGATCATTAATGAGGAAGTATCCCATGTCAAACTGAAGGAAATAGCAAAATCAAATTTATTAGAGTATATTAATACCATGGCATACCTACTAGTAACTATGACTCATACAAAGAACATGGTATGCATGTGTTTATCCTTAAATACAGTCAATCTTAAACCTGGAAAACTAACATGATTCTATTACATACCTTCCAGTAACCGTTTCGAGTAACAGGAGCATATTGATGTTTACCCTTGAAGTGATTAGGATCAACACCACCAAAAGTCATGGCTGAAAATGGGCTTTCTTCAATAAAAACATGTTTTCCTTGGGAAAGAACCTTGAAATTGTTTCCAACAAATGTGAAAATGTTGCCTTTAGTGAAAATATGTCATACCAAATCTAGTGATCTATCATTGTAAATCAATGAAAATGACTAATACTCTTTTTCAGGACGTGGATACCTCTGGAAGATTGCTTGAAAACAACAAAAATAAACAATTTTTATAACTTAAGCATTCAAGCAATGCCTTCCAGAAATAAAGGCATTGTGGTGGTTGTGTATTTGGATATGCAAGTGTTCTTATTACTGGCCTACCCCATTTTCAACAATAATAGTTGCAGATTTAATCAAGTGTGTTTCTATATACAATATAGAAACATATTTGAAACATATAGAATAATCCTTGATCGATAAAAAGATTACAATGAGCCTCGTGACTCAGACTCAAACTTGACCGATTCAACCGAGTTGACCCCCAACCGAGCTGACTCGGCCTTTGAAACAATTCGAGTGACAAGTTTGGTACCGAACCAAGAAAATTAGGGTATGACTGAAGGGATCGGTAACAAAATGGTCAATTCATCCCAATCCGTACTAAATTGACCAAGTGAATGTGGGAATGCATAGGTCACACACATGACACTTAAATTCAAAAAAAAAATTAAACTAGAAATATAAACATCGAGACTCTAAACCTACTTCATTGTCGACTCAAATAACTTTGTAGGATTCCTATACATCATAACACTATTTGGAGTAAAACAAAACTTGCTTTGTAGGCCCTAGATTCCACCCATGTGCAAAATAGTCAATCTATAAATCAGCCCCCAAATACAAAAACCTTCTTCACAAAATAGGGCATGAACCATGTGAACAACCTTCCAAGTGGACCAGCTCAATGAGTAACCTCCAAGCATGTAATATATCTCATGAAATGGTGTATAAAAGAGTGTAAGCATGCTTCAAATGATGACTTTCTCCTTTGGTAGGGTTGAACACTACCCTTATGCATGTGTCTCCAAGGGTGAATGTTCCTCAAATAATGAGAGAAGGCCTTCCTCTAACAATAAACCAGTACACCAAGATCAATTGGCCCTATTTAGGGCTTCCAAAACAAACTTGGTATTTTCAATGTCACACTAGGAGCAATGTTGGGCAGTCCTATGGGCATAAACAACTCTAGAATCAAGTATGAGCATCAAAGGGACAAATCTGAGCACTTTGGGAGCATTATGAAGGTCACAACAAACAGTAAAGCATCTCAAATCAGATATAATTAGGCCAACTTTCAGATCTTGGCACATTGCAGCAATAAAAGATGATGATCAATGGAAATAGGAGGCGGTCTTTGCAATTCTGGCTGTGAAAATGAGAAATATGTGGGTGAAAGCAACCCTAAAATCTCATTCATATGCCTTATAGCAGCATCCACATGAATTTTGGGCACAAACAAACCTGTTTGACAGTAAAAAAGGGTATGAAGCAACCCTATTTCACCATCTTGGGCACCCTTGTGCACTTATCCATCACCAAACAGGCATACCTCTAAATCTGGGCCAAATTGGAGGGTTAAAAGACAGTTCTCGACATGAATAGCCCTATGAAAAGTGACGAACAATGGAAAAATAGGCTTTGAGAAATGTTGGGTTAAATTTGAGGGTTGAAATGACATTAACAAACAATTCTGGGCACAGATATGGACATAAAGAGCAGGCCTGGGCACTCCAACAGCCTCAAACCTTCATTCTGGGAATAAATAAGGGTTGTTCCAACCTCCTAAACAACAATTTATACAAGTATCATGAATTCCGGGTGCTTTATCTCCACAAAAGGGGGGTAAACAAACCTAAATAAAACCAATACCATTTAATTTCAGACCCTATAAACCAAGTTGGATTTTGCTTTAGGTGATTCTTGGAAGTCTCTTGAAGGATATCAATAGCAAATAATAGTCTTTGGTGGCTTTCCTTGCAACCGTAGGTCACAAAACAACCCTAAAATTCTCTGGACCTGTGCACAAGAGAAGTAATAGCCCTAGTTGGCCCTAAAATACCAAGTTTGTTCTACATTAAGGGCCCCTGTCAATGCAATGATTCTTCCCAATGTTTGACAGTTGCCATGTGATTGCCATTACATGATTGCCATCTATAAACCACTATTGTGGTTTCATCATTGCTCCCATTCAAGAACAAAAAAGTAGACATGACTTCTCTCCCTACATTAAGTCTACATGCACATAATGACTAGCTTTGGTACTTCCTAACTTTTCAGTATTCCTTTTGACAACAAAAATGAAACATGAAACAATATCCTTACTTTCAGCATCTTGCATAGCTGATGGCTTTGATTGAACTGTATAAGTACTTTGTTCCCAAAGTAAATATGTTGAGACCTACGAACGAAGGGGAGCAAGATGAATGGTTGAAGGACTCCAATGGAGGATGAATTGATGCCCTGTTCTGCCTACCCAAAGGTCCTTTTATAATGAATATTATCCCTAACTTATCATTAATTTGTAGTCTTCTATTGTTCACCCATACTACTCTGTGAAACAAAACCTTATGCCGATCTAGTATGTATATTCATGATGATGCTTGTTTTCCCATATTAATTTTCAACCTTAAGGAAACGCTAACTTGTTTTCCCATACTAATTTTCAACCCTAAGGCAATCCCATAGTAGAAAGAACCAAAAAAGACTATACCCCACAAATCAAAAGGCTCTTAAATTAACCATATCATGCCTTCCTCAATGATTTGATGAAACCAAGGGGATGGAAAAAGGGCAAGGAAACATCAAATATCACTCACACCATGGAATAATTCTAAATCTAACCAACTGTCTAAACCACAAAGGTCATCTTATCGTGTTAATTGTAAGAGGGACAAAAAAAAAATTAGACACGTTGAAAATTGACATAAAATGTTCAAATAAAAAATAGAGGACATCAAAATACCTAGTACTTGCTTCAAGACCTAAAGCATAAACCATAAGATTCATGATTTTCCATTAATTTCCAAGTATTACCTAACCCAATTTCTAGGCAACTAAGCACCTCATGGTCGAATCATGATATTGCAGCAGTCTGCGTACATCCTTCACTTGAATGATTTTAGGATTGCCAAGAACTAACATCATTCAAGTGAAGGATGTATGTAGACTGCTCCACACATTATATCTCTACTCATTTGATTTCCTACAAAGTGTTGTAGCTTGCTTAGTGCTCCTCTATGTTTATCATTTACGTTCAACATCACAATGAAATCAACAAGTCTAGGTAAATCTTCTAGTAAATCACCTTTATAGTAATGGACAAATAATGATGTTGAGTTCTTGGAGATCCTGTAGAGTGGATGTTTTAACCTCTTCAGTGATACTCTGTAGTGCATATATATATATATAATCCATGGTGGTGAAGAGCGGACATTTCCAGATCTGCTACTTGGCACATTCAGGAATGAAAAGAATGTTTTAAATACATTTATATCAGTCTGTAATATTTGTTGATTTATTCCTTTTAGCTTTTCTTAATGATGCTTGTTTTCCCATATTAATTTTCAACCCTAAGGCAATGCTACCTTGTTTTCTCATACTAATTTTCAACCCTAAGGCAATCCCATAGTAGAAAGAACCAAAAAAGACTATACCCCACAAATCAAAAGGCTCTTAAATTAACCACATCATTCCTTCCTCAATGATTTGATGAAACCAAGGAGATGGAAAAACGGCAAGGAAACATCAAATATCACTTACACCAGGGAATAATTCTAAAGCTAACCAACTTTCTAAACCACAAAGGTCATCTTATCGTGTTAATTGTAAGAGGGACAAAAACAATCTAACACGGTGAAAATTGACATAAAATGTTCAAATAAAAAATAGAGGACATCAAAATACCTAGTACTTGCTTCAAGACCCAAAGCATAAACCATAAGATTCATGATTGTCCATTAATGTAAAAGTATTACCTAACCCAATTTCCAGTCAACTAAGCACCTCATGGTCGAATCATGATATTGCAGCAGTCTGCATACATCCTTCACTTGAATGATGTTAGGATTGCCAAGAACTAACATCATTCAAGTGAAGGATGTATGTAGACTGCTGCAGACATTATATTTCTACTCATTTGATTTCCTACAAAGTGTTGCAGCTTGCTTAGTGCTCCTCTCTATTTATCATTTACGTTCAACATCACGGTGAAATCAACAAGTCCAGGCAAATCCTCTAGTACATCGCCTTTACACTAATGGACAAATAATGATGTTGAGTTCTTGGAGATCCTGTAGAGTGGATGTTTTAACCTCTCCAGTGCTACTCTGTAGTGCATAACCTAGCACTTCAGAGGCATATTTCCCAGTGGTAACCTACAACAATCATATATATATATATATATATATAATCCATGGTGGTGAAGAGCGAACATTTCCAGATCTGCTACTTGGCACGTTCACGAATGAAAAGAATGATTTAAATACATTTATATCAGTTTGTAATATTTGATGATTTATTCATTTTATCTTATCTTGATGATTCTTGTTTTCACATATTAATTTTCAACCCTAAGGCAATGCTAACTTGTTTTCCCATACTAATTTTCAACCCTAAGGCAATCCCATAGTAGAAAGAACCAAAAAAGACTATTCGCACAAATCAAAAGGCTCTTAAATTAACTATATCATGCCTTCCTCAATGATTTGATGAAACCAAGGGGATGGAAAAAGGGCAAGGAAACATCAAATATCACTCACACCAGGGAATAATTCTAAAGCTAACCAACCGTCTAAACCACATAGGTCATCTTATCGTGTTAATTGTAAGAGGGGAAAAAAAAAATCATACACGGTGAAAATTGGCATAAAATGATCAAATAAAAAATGGAGGACATCAAAATACCTAGTACTTGCTTCAAGACCCAAAGAATAAACCATAAGATTCATGATTGTCCATTAATGGCCAAGTATTATCTAACCCAATTTCCATTCAACTAAGCAACCGATAGAGGAACCAAACATCCACTCTTCAGGATCGCCAAGAACTAACATCATTCAAGAGAAGGATGTATGCAGAATGTTGTAGACATTATATCTCTACACATTCGATTTAATACAAAGTGTTGTAGCTTGCTTAGTGATCCTCTTTGTTTATCATTTACATTCAACTTCACCATGAAATCAACAAGTCCAGGCAAATCTTCTAGTACAATGCCTTTACAGTAATGGACAAATAATGATGTTGAGTTCTTGGAGATCCGAGATGTTTTAACCTCTTCAATGCTACTATATATATATATATAATCCATGGTGGTGAAGAGCGGACATTTCCAGATCTGCTACTTGGCACGTTCAGGAATGAAAAGAATGTTATAAATACATTTATATCAGTCTGTAATATTTGTTGATTTATTCCTTTTAGCTTGTCATGATGATGCTTGTTTTCCCATATTAATTTTCAACCCTAAGGCAACGCTAACTTGTTTTCCCATACTAATTTTCAACCCTAAGGCAACCCTAAATTAATAATAATAAAATATTTTAAATAATATTTTAAATATTTTAATATTTAATAATAAAGTATTTATGTATGTAATATTGTGTAAAATGGTAATTAATTTTAGATTTTTCTTATTTAAATTTAAACTTAATTTTAGATTTTTCTTCTTCTTTTAGATTTGATCTTGAGGCCTATGTGAGCTTTCACATGAGCGTCTAGAAATTGACGACCCTTGGGGTTAGCAACCATAAAACTAACATGACGTATCAATTAAGGAGGATCCTTGGGATTAGCAACCATAAAACTATCATGGTATCTAAAAAATTGAAGGTACCAATATCAACCTTAGGATGCCAATCTCCACTATTTTTGCACCCATAACCTCACAAAAACTCTGTGAAAACAAAGAGTTTGGAATTTGTAGGTTACTAGAAATGTCAAAAAATTGGAGTTTCCAATAAGAGGGATGGTATATCAATTGATATTATTGATCAAGTAACTAGCAAGTATTGGATGCATACACTATCAAATATGTGGTATAAACCTCAATACATCCCTAAACTAATATCTGTGGGTATATTTTTATTATTATTGCCCATTGATAGTTATTTCCATTTATTTATCAAATTACGCATGGATTATGGTGTGTTTTATTTCACGAAATGATATTTCTAAAGTAGGGATTCTTTACTATTTATAGGCTATTGAATCAATTCAAAGGTGAAACTATTTTTTATCATCACCATCAATGACTCGTTTATAGGAATTGTCTAGGTTCTCCTTGTTAGGTACCACATGTACCTTCTCTTATCCCCTATCTTTTGAAGGGTTGAAGGTATTACAAAAGGTACTGGATCACCGAATGGAAAAATATAGTATCCCAAACTAATATTCTATTGTTTTGATAGTATGTTTGTAGGTTCAGTGCTTTAGTTGAGGCTAGATTGACAAAATAAAAGTTGCATGCAAAACAATGTCGTGCCAAAAGGCCCTATAATATAGTTGTTTTGGAGAATAAATAGGAAGAAGATTGTCAGTGAGAGAAGGTACACATACCAGTAACAATAATTTTTATAGTACGTCAAGATAGGTGAGGCATGCAAGCAATGCATGTAGCGGAAGATGTAGGTACAATTATCAAAATAGTTTATTTAGTCAAACTTATTACCTTTCTTTTTTGCGTTGACTTAGCCACTTTCAATTCACTAACTCTAAAATAGCTAATAAGTGTTGGCTAATAATGGTGACAATTCCTGGTATTATGTTTCATTAGGTTGCAACATCGCAAACTTGTGAAGCATAATACCACGAATCTTCACCGTTGCTTGGCTAAACACTTGTTATCTTTTTGTGAGATATAGTTCATGTGGACAGAGTTCTTGAACTCTGTCCTCATGGACGGTTTTGTTTGATGATGATATTAATAGGTATGTAGAAAAAAATTTAATATTTTGAAAAAATAGTTATTGTAAGTGGATTACTTCATTCAATCACTTAATGAAAATATGTTGTATAGTCCAAGCTCTCATGGTGTTTAGAGCTTGGGAATTACTGGGTTAGGTTCGAGTTGCTTTCTAATATAAGGTTTCTATAATAAAACACCTTAAAGAAGAAATCCATAACATTTGGCAGAATTCTGGCAAACCCTTGTTGTCGCTACAATTTGGAAAATATTGGGTTAGGTTCGGGTTTCTTTCTAACCTAGGGATTTTATAATGATGTTCAATGATCTAGGGGTTAGGTTCTAGTTTCTTTCTTATAACAAAACATGGCTCAGCAATCCTGCTTGGGGCAGCGACCGATTTTCATCCTTCTCCATCGGATCGAGCATACATGTGAGCAGAAAAACTCTATCTATCATGGCTATGGTGGAACTCGAATGCTTCTCTAAACCTCCCTTAAGTATCTCATTTGGGTGGGGTCGGCTTAATAGCTTATTTGGGAACCAGTTGTTGAGATAACTCACATAAAAACAATCAAACCAATTTGAATGTGAACCAAAATGCGGTGGGTTCGTCCACTAATTGTAACGCTCAGACCGGCCAGACTTCAGAATCCATATCAGCCAATATGGGTCAAATGCGGGTTAGTTGAAACTGTCAAATTGGGTCTGTCATTAGTTGATCAATGTAAATGCATGCACATCAAAGAAATCCCATGTTTGAAAGCTGAAAAGGAAGGATTCAAGTTAGTGAAGAAGCAGGAAGTATAGACAGAGACCCTTTGGGTTGTTGGTAAAAGTAAAGTAATCAAGTAGGCAAGGTATATAAATGAGGTGTCTAATTGCTCACCCACACAAGATCTCGTTCACCATAATCGAGTGAGAAGGAACACATCACCACTAGATGAGAGAGTGAGGATCATTCGACCCCATAAAAATGGGGGTTTGCGTTATCCAAAGCCTAAATTGAGAAGGAGGGATTGAAACATGCCAACCCTGCACAACCTGGGTCTAACACTGCTCTAATAGCCTCTACCTTTCCTCTATTGGATAAGAAACCCTGGAGATTTGCTTCGACTATCTTAACAAACTAAAAATAGACATGAATTAGGGCACGGTACTCACAATTTTGGGATCCATTGTCTAGACTGACAATTGGCCTCCTTGTCCGCTACAAAACCACAATTATCCACTCTCCTTACTCTTCGTGGCCAATCCAAATCGTTGCTCTCACTTTCCAAATCGTTGCTCCCACTGATATTGTTCTCCGACCAAGTTGCGCAGATCAACCCTTGATCACTGAATGACAAGCACCCAACGAGATGCACAGCACAGAGGAAGAAGCTTTCTCGTGAAGCTGAAAGGAAAATAGGGCACCACTGTTAGTGTTTTTTTGTGGTTTTATGTTTTTGTTATTTTATTTATATATATGTATTATAAATAATTGTTTTATTATTATTTATATATATTGTTTTATGTTTTAATTAATTTATTTATTTATGCTTTATTTTATTTATTTATATATATATACTATGTTTTATTTATATATGTATACTATGTTTTATTTTATTTTTTTATTTATACTATGTTTTATTTTTTTTTATACAAAGAGAGGGGTGTATCTATGTGAGTCTTTATGTGAGCAGTGAATCTATGATGATGAGGATGAGGATGTCGTTGATGATGATGATGTCGATGATGATCATGATGTTATCCATGACACCGATCATTATGATGATGATGATAATGATGATGATGATGATGAAGATGAGGATGTTGATTATGAGGATGAAGATGATGCTGATGATGAAGATGAAGATGATGATGATGAAGATGACAACAATGATGATGATGAAGATGATGATGATGATGATGGTGGTGATGACCGTCTTGATATCATATGAAATGATGAAAATGCTAACGATGTTGATGATGATGATGATGATGATTCTAATGATGTTGTCGATGGCGACAATTTTGTTGGTGATGATGACGACGACGACGACGATGATGATGATGATGGATGATGATGATGTTGATGGATGATGATGTTGATGATGATGATGATGTTGATGATGATGAATATGATCATGATGATGATGATGAATATGGTGATGATGATGATGAAGATGATGTTGATGATGATGAAGATGATGATGATGATGATGATGTTCATGATGATGATGAGGATGGTGAGGATGATGACGATGATGAACCACATGATGATGATGTTCATGAATATGATGATGATGATGATGATGATGATGATGATGATGATGAACATGATGATGATGATGATGATGATGTTCATGATGATGATGACGATGATGAACCACATGATGATGATGATGATGACGACGATGTGTGATGAAGATGATGATGTGTGATGATGATGATGATGATGTGTGATGATGATGATGTTGATGATGATGATTTTGATGATGATGATGATGTGTGTGATAAAGATGTTGATGATGATGAAGATGATCATGATGATGTTGATGAAGATGATGATGATGATGATGATGATGATGATGTTGATGATGATGATGAAGATGATGTTGACAATGAATAGAATTACCTTAAAGGATTTAAAGTCACACTGTATAATATCTTCCAAATACCCATAGTATCAATTTTCTGAGACTTCTGGATGTCTGTCAGTTCTAGATGAAACATTGGTAACCTCAAATACAGCCGATATCCCAGAATCTGATGTTTTCTTTGTTTCATCCGATTTTTTGATTCGATATCTACCTCCATTGCAGACCATAGCCTTATGGTGTTTTACCTACAATAATCAATACATGAAAAGATTACACAACCATTCAGTCCTTATGCAGCAATACATGAAAAGATTACACAACCATTCAGTCCTTATGCAGCAATACATGGAAAAGAAGAACATGTACGTCAAAATGTAATTTGCAAAATAAAAGATTTAGAGGGATTGATTAATTATATGCTTGCCATTTTATCTTTTACACCATATGCCAAATCGATTTCCCTTTCTGTTAGATTGTTATCTCCATTGTGTTGTGTTGCTTTTACCAATTAAGCCACACCTTCCCATGATATTCCATGACCTGATTGTTCGCATCATTCAATCCGTACCTTCATCCAGTCAAGATTGTTTGCGATGTATAAATGAATTGCATCCCATTCTCGACCAACTGTTTAATGGCAATAACCATTAAAATGAAAGAAAGGTGTAAATCTCCTAAACAAATTATATGCTCTTAATTGAAGCAATTATGACTAGAAAATACAATTAGAATATGAACGATATAATAAACATCCAATAGCTAATAATTACCTTTCAGCTTCCTCAATCTACCTTTCCCCTTTAGTTGCTCCCCTTCAAATTTGTTATTGGAGTCCAGATTACAAATGCGATGTAAATTGAGCTTTGACACTAAAATAGGAAGATATTCACTAACATACAACATGTTTTGGTATACCATATATCCTTCCATCATAGAACCCTCAGCATGTGCTCGTTGTCTCACCAAACCCTTCATTAATTTCAAGTGCCTCTCAACCATCCACATGGACCTTGAGTGCACAGGTCCACACAACTCAATCTCCTCAACTTGGTGTATGAGGTAGTGTTCCTGTGCATTGAAAAATGCCGATGGTAGATGCTTCTGCATTTCACACATGAGACGAGGAATTTCTCTCCTCCAATACTTTATATCTTCTTTATGGATTTCTTTAGATGTCAACCATCTACAAGTGACACAAACCAATAACGATATTTAACAAAAATAAACATTAAATTGCAATATATGCTGAAATAGTGCACAAAAAAAACAAATATAAATTATACGAATAATTAAAGAAACACTAAGCACATGCAAGTAATCGCTAGTTATCTCATGTATTTACCAAGAATATATATAACTTGTTTGATATTTTTGTCGAAGTTGTCCGGGAGAGAGAGAGGTAGAACATACTGTATCACTATACAAAACACACCATTTATTAAACAAAGAGTATACAAACAAGAAAAAAAAATATACGCAGTAAATTGACAAACAAAAAAATTATATGGACATAACAATAATAATTACCTTGATGAAGACATGCCAATCATGTGTTTTGACCCCCGCAAAATCACCTTTTCTGATTATGATATTCTTCAAGTTCGCACAAAATCCAGTAGGAAATTTAATTGTCTGCATTACTTCTTTGACAACATTGCTTTGTTGCTCCATAAACATCCATGGAATTGAGTTTATATTAACTTGTTCTCCGTTGGTATGAAATTGGATGACATATTTCATTGCATGGTTGCTTTCTTGAATGTCTTTGCAAGCTTTCACAACTTTACCTTTCTCTCTCCTTAGCTCTAGTAGTCTCCATAAGGTTTCAGTAACATTCTTTCCAATATGCATTGTATCAAACAAATGAGCAATTTGTAGGTCGTCATAGTAGGGCAACCTGCTGAATTGAATAGGATAACTTTTCATTCCTCGTGGAAGCCCATTAATGCCTTCATGATCACGATGGACATCATGAATATTAGTTTATAAATAAATTACATCATAAATCAAATATGTCCATTACAGTAAACAACTCACAATAAAAATTAAAATACATAACAATTCATATACGATGATCCATACGTACCATGATGACAATTTCTATTGTATTGCATCTTCCAAAGGTGAGGTGTCATTCTTCATGGTTTTAATGTAGTCTCCTGCTTCCTATTGAAAAGATTTTTTCCAGTTGTTCTATACATGTGATTCTTAGAAAGGAAATGCCTATACTCAACAAACACCTCCTTTCTTAAGATTTTTGAACGACGAGATTTTATCTTAGGACCACAAACTAGACATGCAAATTTACCGTTTATCTGAAGACCTACAATATTTAGATATGGAATATCTATGTCAAATATATTCATATATAAACTATTCTAACTACTCCATATCATTAAATGCAATTAAAGTGGAACTTAAAATTACAAACCACAAAATGAAGTTAACCCAGGGGCATCGTGTTTTGTCCATACAACCATTGCATGGAATTGAAATTTCCTTTGTTGTATTGGTCTAGATACGTCATACATAGTTATGCCATTCCATAACTTCAGTAGCTCATCTATAAGAGGTTCGATGTATACATTCATATCTTTGACTTGGAACTTACCTGATTCATTTGAAGTACATATAAAATATATCATTATGAGAACCATTAAGATATATAAACCATGCACAAGAGTAAAATAATAGATATATATATGAAATTAAGAAACATAATACGACAAATGAGATGCCACAACTACATTATAAATAAAACAGTTTTCGACAAAAAAACCTGGAATAATCATCGACGGCATTATGTGCTCCCTCTTTATTGAAAACCATGGAGGAATGTTATTGTTGATAACAAAAATAGGCCACACCGCGTAAATGGATTTCATCTATGCAAATGGATTAACACCATCTGCTGCCAAAGAAATCCTAAGATTATGTGGTTCTTTAAAGTGAGGCCACTTTTCCTCCATATCTCTAAAAGCAGAACCATCTGCAGGCATTCGGATAACATCATATTGACTTGTTCCTGGCATGGTAATCCATAAATTGCGCTATGTTTTTGCACCTGGACAGTCGTTGCAAATGTGGAATGATGGGAATATAACGAAGAACCTTCTAAGGCACCTTTTTTGTTACTTTATTTGTACGATATCTACTTACATGACATTTCAGACATTATGTTACAAATCCATGCTGATTATAATATATAACATGGTCATCAGGGCATGCATGAATTGCTTCATAATGCATTCCAATATCTTTCATGATGGAAGATAAATCTCGATATGTGCAAGGTAAAATATTTGATGGTGGTAACAAAAAATCAGCTATCAAGCTACCCAAAAAAAATTGTTAATGTAATAAATAAATAATATTAACGAAACATGCTTCATCCGTGCGATGATCAATAATGAGTTAACAATACAATTAATAGAGGAATACAGATAAACTTTATCATGCTATATATGTGATGGATTATTTTACATACCTTAGCATCCGTGTGATTGCAATGTTTTAAATACCATTCATAACCTTCAAGTTCATTATCAACAATACAGTAGAGAGAAGATTTGTTTTGGAGCCTTCATAAAGGGGTTCATATGCCTTATCGAGAAGAGGTATATCGTGAACATCATCAAATTCGTCATCATTTTCATTATCAACGTCATCGTCACCCTCCATTCTAACATTAAATGAATCATGGATCAATGTATTTGTACCATCATATTCAATTACATTATTGGTATGATCATTTTGTTCAATATGATCATTCACTTGTTCTCCATTAAACATACACACTCCATGATCCTGATCCTGAACTTGTTCTGAAAGAACTTCCTCTGGACGATATGTTGTAGGGTGTCTTTCCTTTAATATAAATACATGGAAACATCAATAGATATACATTAATATATGAAAAATAAAAATAATACATACAATTACCAAAAAAAATGAATATAATAAACTTTATAATGCTAAACCTACAAATGGATGATATCCGTTCCCCCCCTCAGCGTGTCCATGTTCCCTGCAATGTTTTGTGGCTATTGAGATCAATATTCTTCTCCTCTTAAATCCCCTACATTGAGTACACGGACAACAACATTTTCCATCAACCCTTCATTTCGTTGCATCCCGTAGTCTAGCAAGCAATTATTGGTTGTCTTCGTTGGGATCCGGAATATTTCTATTTGACATTTTGTCACAAATTTTGTTAATGAATATAACCAGTTGAATTAAAAAATAAAGTTCCACGCATCAACATGTCAAACAGAGAGAATTCGAAGAATAAAAAATTCTCGGCAAACTGTCTATCGATGAAAAAAAAATTCCCACAACCACTCGTTGAAGAATAAAACAATTCTTGAAAACGTTCGTCGAGGAACAAATAATTTTCGCAAATCGTCCGTCGAGGAACAAATAATTTCACAAATCGTCCGTCACTTCTACAGCAAACATGTCGAAATGTTTAAAACAATTTATATTTATAATGGCCATGCGTCAGATATTCGACATCTTGAACATAGTTACCGTTGAAAATATGGGACCATAAATTTAAAATCATGTAAACCTTACATTTTTTTTTAAACCTACACATCCCATCGGATATCCGACACTAAGGGGTCGAATATCTGACACTATTGGGTCCACATACCGTCAGATATCCGACACCATACCATCAGAGATCCGATGCTTAAGGGTCAGATATGCAACACTCTAGGGGTCGGATATGTGACACTTGGTGTGTCGGATATTCGACGGCGCTATAAAAAAATTTGATCGCCATTCTTTTCAGTGATTGTTGTTCGACAAATCCGTACGAAATGTCGGATAACATCGGATTCTGACGTCGAATTTCGGGTTCAAATCCTGTTGTGATGCAAGATATAGTCTATTACCAATTCCAATGACGTTGAAGGAATGTTGAAGCAGATACATGAAAGAAAGTCAAACATCCATTAGAGCTTGTGAATTTAATCAACAATAATATTTCCAGTGTTTGTATGAATACTTACAATAATATATTATCTCTCACTCAAAGAGAAGGAAATCACAGTTCAGTAAAGGAACTTGAAAAAATATTTTTTGTTGTTATGATGAATATAGCAGCTGCACATGGTCGTGCTTCTTCAGATTCTTCTGGACATCTAGACCCATGTTCCCAAGAGCCACCTCCACCGCCTGTTATAGTTTATTTTACCACGCCTAGTTGATCACATATTTATGGCCTCCCATGTCCCTCAGCAGACTCCTTGGACCCCATTTTCTCTTATTATACTTTGATGTCCCAAGAATGTCACCAAAAAACACATGTTTATGTGTATACATGACTTTTAAAGCTATACTCACGTGTATACACAGCTTTTGATCCAAAACCCATGTGCATCAGGAAATGTGCATAGTTCATTGTTCCCTCACTTGTTTATGCTTGAGTCTGCATCCCTTTGTCCCCTTGGAGCACACAGTGTTTCTCTTCCCAATCTTTCCATTGAGAGATGGAGGATTGAAGTGGTGGAGGCCGAGGTGGAGGACTCGGTTTCTCAGGTGCAAAGAAGTGCTAGCATAGGTTGTCACTATTGTATCTCTATTTTTATTAATAGAAATATCCATTTCCTATCCAATACATGTGCATAAATATGAATATTGTATCCATGGATGTATTTATTTGCTTATACATTATTGATTATATATGTTAGAGTAGGCCTAACACATGAACATATAGCATGCTTGTCTTGTTTGTTGTTGTTGAGAGCGAATTGTGAATGCAAGCGTGTTGGAAAATATCAACGGGGATCTACATCAACCATCCGGAATAAGGTACGATTCATATCCCTTAGTGTTAGATGTCTTTATTTCTATTGCATATTGGAAAGGATTGATTCCTGGTGTCATTCAATATGTTGTGGTACACCCCAAGCCATAGGAAGTTTCTCTCTGTAATGAATTGGTGACTCTGCTGAGGAGTTGTCTTGTTTTTTCTTTGGGGATTGGGTGCACAATGTGCTTGAATTTCTCTCTGTTCTCTGAGTTTCTATGTCGAGTATAGAAGCAGGTTTACCCTTTGGTGTCTAGTTGAAGTAATTTTTGTCTTGGCTTATCATTTTACCCTCTTTTTTTTCATGTACACGAGTTTTTGCTTCACAGTTGCGTATACACGCGGTTTTCTTCTGAATTTTCACGTATGTACGCAGGTTTTTTGTGAAAAGTCACGTATGCCTCTGTTTTGAGCTTTATTTGGATGATTGGAAGTTGTTGAGTGAGCTTTGAATGCTATTGAGTCTTCCTAGATGTTGTTGGTGTCTGTATACTGCCTCTATTTCTGACCAGAGACCCTTTTTTATTTATTTTTTATTAGATGGTGTTCTTGTCATCTTTTTCCTTTTTGTTTTGGGATTAGTGCATTAGGTCTCTTTTATATTGGTGCATTGCTTGGATGCATTCTATGAGTGGTTGCAGGGTCTGAGAGTTGTAGATTCTTTTGTTGCTTTTACATCTCATTTATTTCAAAAATACAAAAATATTTTATTTTTGGCATATCTATGCATTGTTGCATTTTGCACTTGCATGGTACTTACATTAGGTTTGCTTATTGAAGTTATAGTTATGATTTCATTTAGGAATGATTTCATTATCATTTGAAGGAAAAACATGCATCTCATGTTGTGGGATACCCCATTTTTTCATTTAGACAAGATTACACTTGTCATTGTTTGTTAGGTGTGCACATTTATTTCACTGCTGAGTCATAATACCATTAGTTGCACAGTCATTTCCCTTTGAGTAATCGCAGCCATTAAAATCAACACTTAAATTAAAATGAATTGCATGGTTTTCTTTATTAGGGTACGTCAACAAGATTAGGATTTAGAGTCTTGGAATAGTTCATTGTGATTTAATTCTCCAAGACTACTAAATGAAACAAGTAGGTGTTTGTCCACGTGAGAGAGTGAAATCCTTGGTATAATTAGTGTTCTCAGGAGGGTCCTCTTACATGGGAGTTAATCACAAGGTAGCGTACATGATTGTGGTTTGGATAGCCCTTGGCCACTTTCTGTGAGCATCGGAGATATTTCCAGGATTGTATTCGTATCTAGGGGATTTTGAGGTACCGGTTGGTGATTTCGACCTTCGGGCTTTGCTACCCTTCCCATACGGTTGATCCTACATGCGACTGTACGCCTGAACATTGGTTATATTGGGGCGACCTTAGTTTCCTTACCTAGGTATCACATGGGGTACTTACAGAGGTTATTATGTGAGTGTCCTGGCTAGTTAGGGGTCGGACAGCACAGTCTCTTTACGTGTTGAAGTTGAGGGCCACTATAATTGGTTACACACCTTTGCTTGTAGTGTATGGGATTCTCAAGCCTCTCCTAGGTGAGACATACCTGCTGCATTCGGGAGCTCACATATCCTCCCCTTGGTTTGCTTGTATTTTGGTTGTATATTTTCTTAGGAGTGTGCTCTGTGTATGATATATTTCTTTCGGGTACGTAATTAGGTTGAGTCTTTTTTTCTTTTCATTGAGTCATAGTGGATCTGGGTGCGGCACTCTGTCGTTCTCATCGTTTAGCAGGTCTTATGCCTTCTACATCTCCTCCTCCTTTGTGAGAGAGAATCAGATAGTCTAAGCGGACCGATACTCACTTTGATTCACACATAGATCTCACCATGAGTCATACGTCTGAGATCCCGAAGAATCACCCTTCTCCACCCACCAAGGCGGAGGCTGTACCTAACATTTTATATGGGACTCTGAAAGAACTCGATCACTTTAAGGTTGGGGCATCACATAATGTATTATCATATTTTTCAGACTATATAAACTCACACGGCCGATATTTTTCACATATTCCGAACGATGAGACTCATCCGACACCCTCTAGCACTAGCCCATTTAGATATGGCATTCCAAACCTTACTAAGACCGGTCCAGCACCCAATTTTGAATCTGGTGTTGACCCTAGTGCTATGACTAGGGGCACTACCATTCCTTTCCAAGTAGATAGGTTTGGTAGTAGTCATATTGCACCTTCTACTCCTGCAGTGGGAGGACCCTCACACACACAACTTAGGCCTAGTACTAGTATTCTCATTCATGGAAGTAACCCTAGACATGTGAATATTGAGAACACAAGTTATATCCCATCCCATGTTCCATCGTCTTTGGCACATGTTCCTTCAAAATCATTTTTAACGACATATCCTCCCCCTAAATCACATGGTCCTTTGGGTCAGAGTACTACCATTAGCCATGTTGTTCCCACATCTGCTCACACCATAGTGTTGCAAGGCTATGTGACTCCTTATGTGTCAGAAGGGTATGTACCACCTTATGTACCACCTTATACACCACCTTATGGGTCTGGGACTCAACCTGCTTATCAGTCTTATAACTATGGCTTCGTAGCACCCAGTCTCAAGGTACTCTGAATTATAATATTCCCATGCACCCTTTTATGGTTCAAACGGGAGGAGGGTACTATCCCACTGGCAAAGGCCATGGAGTTTACAACAATCAGACCTACATGAACCAACCTTATCAAGGAGCGTGGAACCAAATTCCACGGCCTAAGCTCCCTTTCCTAGCGACATTAAATCTGCCTGACTTATCGAGGTTGACTAATGATCCGGTGTCTCATGATCCGACATGGTCGATTGTCCCTCCCGAGCTTCCTTCGGACATTCCAAAATTTGAAGGTAAAATTGGTGAGGACCCTGGTGAGCATGTTATGACTTTCCACCTATGGTGCTCTTTGAATTCATTGAATCATGATTTTGTTCGTCTAAGACTATTTCAATGCACCCTCATGGGTCCTGTGGTGAAGTGGTATATAGAGTTTCTTGGGGACACATATCGGGCCTTTAATGATTTAGTCATGACCTTTCTCAATCACTTTCAGCTACCCATGCATTACGATGTCGATACTGAACTCTTATCGACATTTTGGCAGGATAAAGCCACCCATATATCTGACCACATTCAAGAGTGGTGTAGATGAAAGCGGTTGATTAAGGCTCACATTTCACCAGAGTTTCTTTTGGAGTGGTCACTCACATCATTATTTCCCTATATAGCGAAGGATGTTTCCACATCCGAAGTGATGAATGAGGAACAGACTATCTTTCGAGCTCAACAATTAGAGTTGATTTATGCTCAGTTTGGGCTTTTGTATGATATTATTTTGAATGCACCACGATCTAATTTCGATCCTAATTCCAAACCTGGGCCACATGCTGATGACGTTGTTGGCTTGACAAGTGTTAAACCTGTAGACTCAGTTACAAATCAAATGAATAAGTTTTATATTAACCAGCCTACATCAGGACAAGCTACATCTTCATCTCATCCCACTCAAACGACGGATTTACTTTCCATGCAATCGTCAAACCAGAAGGGTAACCAGCAACTCGGACGGAATAATAAGAAAGGTAGAAACAACCGAAAGGGGGGTAATAGGAATGGAAATGATAATGATGACAAGAATGATAGTAATTCTAGGGGGGACAAGAAGTCTAAACATAAGGTCAAGTTCCCTTGCAAGCTTTACAGGGCAGATCACCTCACTCACTTGTGCCCTCATATGGAAGATGCCTCGAATTTCATTGTACAGAGCCCAGCTTTGTTGACGGATCCTTTACCACAAAGCAAAAATATTAATTTGAGGACCGTGGACCCTGGAAGTGCTTCTGGTGGGATTCAAAACCCGTTGAACACCATAAGTGACCATGGTTGCATCAACATGATGTCTACCAAAAATTTTGTGATGTGATCTAAGGATTATGGTACGTCGTAACCTGACCTAGGAAAAGAACCTGCTCCACCCAAGATCCCTTTGCATATTGATAAACCTAGTGACAAGCTTGAAGCTCCACCTCATATTCCTAAGGGAGTATTAAATTGTTTGAGGCACAATCCTAATGCCCGAGCCACCTAGAACTATTCCATTGTCGAGGATTTGGGCCAGACTCCTTGTGTGATGTCTGCTTTAGAATTTCTTCAGACTTGCCCTTCGCAAAGGAAAGCCTTATTATCTGCTCTTGGGGTTTTTGATGGGAGTCCTTTCACAGTGATTAAATTCAAAACTCATGGACTCCAACCTCGCTTGCCTTACTATGTGTCTCTTTTAGTGCATGTAGAGTGTATGAACAACACCATCAAGTGCACAGTGGTTGATGAAGGCGATGTTGCTTCTGTGATGTCTTTAGCCTGTTTGAAGGGCTTGGGTTCTCCTACCTTGTCAAAATCTGGAACCATGTTGACTATGTTTGATGGAAGATCTTTTCAGTCGCATGGTATACTTCCTTCCTTTGAGTTCCAATTAGGGGGGAAGACTGTAGCGATCGAGGTTGAGGTGGTTGATGCACCCCTCGACTATAATCTTTTATTGGGACGTAACTGGATTTATAATATGCAAGTGGTCGCGTCGTCTCTCTGCTGGGTTTTTTTTTTCCTTTGGATGGGAGGATTGTTATGATCGATCATATATCTTTTGATAATTCCAGTACGAAAGCATCTTCGGGAGCTACTATCCCGTCCATTAATCATTCTCATTCGGCAACTAAGAATGTTGGGGTGGGCATGTATCCTTCGTTGATGGGAACTATTAATTATCCTGCACCTCTTCTTATGATAGGCTCTAGTCTTGGTAGAGATTCTTCATCATTGAGTTTGGTTCATTTTCGTACTTCGCATTTGGAGGATCCTTGGACTCTCCCTTCTCCTAGTACTTCAGGTGAATACTCTCGACCTGCCAAGATAGACATGACATTATCTACAACATTGGTGGCTTATCAAGCTAATATTGGTGATGTTGTAGATCCTAGTCCTTCCTCTTCATGGACGGAGGAGGAGGACCCTTATGCACTGCCTGCTTGGGCGGTTGCGTAATCTCACTCGCATGATTGCTTTGATGACATTTTTCCAATGGATGAACCTATTCTCGAAGCTATGTCTGGTTTAGAACAACCTTGGGGAGAGTTACATCATAGATCTTACTTTGTTCCTAAGCTTGATTGTATAGAGTGTGATGACTATAGGGCAATTTTGAGTGAGAAATTTGGTAGGCTCGTGGTCCCATTAGGCTCTCCTAGTAAGTATGCCGAAGGGAACATGGCCAACTTGTTGCCTACTATAGCTAACATTTCTCAAACTCCTAGAAATATTGAGAATGTGTACATTGGGGCAGATTGTTCCCCCAATGAGGTTGAGGCATACACCAACCTATTTAAATAATTCCAAGATGTTTTCACTTGGTCATATGAAGAGATGCTAGGAATTGACCGTCGCATTGTTGAACTTGAAATTAAAACCTATTCGGATCCTAAACCTATTCAACAAATTTTGTGTGCGATGAATCCTAGGAAACCACCCGCTATTAAGGCAGAGATAGAGAAGTTTCTTTAGGATGGCTTCATCTATCCCGTTCCCTTGACTGAATGGGTGTCAAATCCCATTCTAGTTGACAAGAAGCATGGAACAATCCATGTATGCACTAATTTCAGAGACCTGAACCAACCATGTCCTAAGGATAACTTCCCCACGCCATTTATTGATCATATTTTGGATGAGTGTGCGGGGAGCGAGGTATTCTCGTTTATGGATGGATTTTTAGGATATAATCATATCCATATTAAACCTGAGGATCAACATAAAACTAATTTCATTTGTCCTTGGGGTACGTTTTCATATCGAAAGATGCCTTTTGGCCTTAAAAATGTCGGAGCTACTTTTCAATGGGCTATGACCTTCGCTTTTCATGACCTTAAGCAATTAATATAACTATATCTCGATGATTTAGCTGCTCACTCTCATTTGAGGGTCGATCATCCTGACCATCTACGCTTGGTTTTTGAAAGATTCCCTCGATATCAAATTCGATTAAATCCTCATAAGTGCATATTTTGTGTGAGAGTAGGTCGCTTACTAGGATTCATCATTTCCAAGGAGGGCATTAGGGTCGACCCTTTGAAGGTTGAGTCAATACTTCAATTGTCTCCCCCATGTAATATTAGACATCTTCAAAGTTTGCAAGGGATGGCGAACTTATTGCGAGGATTAGTGGTCAATTTTGCCAATTTGACTAAGGGTTTCATACATTTATTGAATAAATACACACCATTTATCTGGTATGAGTGAGCCCACTGGGTCTTTCGATGCTTTAAAGAAATCCTTGGCATCAGCCCCCGTGCTTATTCCACCCAACTATAGCCATGACTTTTTGACATATGTGGCCTCATCTCAAGAGGCAATTGGTATGTTCTTGGTTCAACAGTATGAGGAGATTCAAGAGCATGTCAGCTATTATATTATCTGAAGCCTTATTGATGTGGAGCTTTGTTATACTCATGTCGAGTATCTATCCCTAGCTAGCATCCATGCGGTCCAACGTTTGAGGCATAACATCCTTCTTCACTAAACTTTGGTTGTGGCTCACATTAATCCATTTCAATTCATCCTCACCAAAATGATGATAGGAGAAATACAACAAATGGATTGGGATATTACAAGAATTCGATCTCGAGTTTGTTTCGGCAAAGTCAAACAAGTCGTTAATTTTTATGGAGCTCATATCTGATTTTCCTAGTTTGGATGAAGGGGAGGTTCATGAGGACTCTTTCATTGATGAGCACATTTTTATCATTTCGACTATGGACCCATGGTATGGGGATATTATCGTTTATTTGCAAACTTTAAAGGTTCCTTCTCACCTTTCACGGGATGAGCGTCGACAATTACGTCATGTAGCGAAGAATTACCTCATTGTTGATGACACTTTGTATCGTTGTGGGTTTGATTCCATTTTGTGCCAGTGCTTAACCCATGAAGAGGCTGAATCTATTTTAAATTATTGCCAAGGAGGGGCGTGGTCATTTATATGTGCTTTCTACGACTCAAAATATTTTGAGATCGGGTTATTTTTGGATGTCGATCTTCAAGGATTGTGTCAATGGGGTCAAGCGGTGCCACCCTTGCCAGGTGTTTGCACGGAACATGCTTTCACATCCATTCCCTTTACATATGATTATCACCGTCGGTCCCTTCACCAAGTGGGGGGTTGAGTTTATGGATTGCAACCCAACTTCGACTGGGGGGCATCATCACATTATAGTGGATGTGGATTATTTCACGAAATGGATAGAGGCTATGCCCACAATCAAAACCGACGGTGAGAAATCCACGCATTTTGTATTCAATCGAATTATCACCTGATTTGGTATCTTGAAGGAGCTTGTCACTGAACATGGTGGGAACTTTCAAAATAATATGATGGCTGAGTTATATTTGAAGTTAGGGTATAAGCAAGAGCATTCCTCTTCTTACTATCCTCAAGCAAATGGACAGGTTGAAGCAGTGAATAAGTCACTTAAGTCCATTCTCCAACGAACCATCACACAAAGCAAGACCAATTGACATATCATGTTATATCTTGCTTTGTGGGCCTACCAAACCACGGTTAAGACTGCCACCATTTTTTCCCCATATCAGTTGGTGCATGGGGTGGAGTTGATTTTATCGGTTGAATGCGAAATCCCTTCTTTGAAGCTAGCCATGGAATTTTTACCATAGACTTCTCAATTAGAGGAATGTCTGGTCCGTTTAGAGCAGATTGATGGGTAGTGTCAAGATGCTTTAGTGGCTCTTGAGCTTAATAAGTGTCATGTTAAATACCAGTACGATAAGTTTGTTCGTCCCCGGAAGTTTATTGAAAGCGACTTGGTCCTCTTGTATGACCAAGCTAGTGAATCGTTAGGGGTGGGAAAGTTCAAACCTATGTGGCATGGGCCTTACATGGTCAAGCGGGTATTAGAGAAAGGTGCTTAAGAGATGGTGGATTATGAAGGAATAACCTTGGTGGAGCCTAGAAATGGGCTCGATCTCAAAAAATACTATGCGTAATTCTCAACGAGGATTGATACTTTGTATATTATTGTACAGTTGCATATTTTAGTTTTGGTTCCCTTATGGTGATGGAGTTGGTTCACTTACTTATGTTTGTTGTGGAATATGTCGACAGAGTCTTCAGTATATGTAGGATACGCTAACGGTGCCAGCCGCCATACTCAAAACTAATCCTCGACTAGTTGGGTGATTTATACTCCTACGGGTCAGGTTTTGTCTTCATGAGGTGTATGTCTACGGCCTTCATCGAACAATATTGCTAAATATAGTGTCGTGATTGAGTTATTACGTGATGCCATCTCGCATGGTATTTAGTCTCTTGAGGTACGTCTTGACTCGCAGTTAGTGGTCTTACAGCTAAATGGTGTGTATCGCATTAGAGATCTGAATTTATTATGAAGATTCTTGAGAGTAAGGTTGTTAGAATGGAAGTTTGAGAACATTACATACATTCACATTCCAAGAAATTATAATCAATTTGTTGATTCATATGCAAATTATGTACTAGATTGGCGTTTGATACACAGACAATGAAGCATTCACAACACATTTACACATGTAAATATAAATAACTGATCATCATAAGTCTTTTTCATTAAAATATAGTCCAAAAATTGATGTCATAATACAAAAATGGGGCTTCCAAGCCACCAAAATATACTACATAGTCAATACAACAAAAAGTACATCTAGGTCTCTAAGCCTGTGGAGGGTGCTGAGCATGATAACACATGATAGCTCTAGCTATTCATCGGAATAAGCGAACCCATGCACATGGTACACCCACCAACTGCCGTTGCATAGCCTCAGTCAAGTCCTTGACTGGTGCCATGGGCACTCTGTGTGTCAGCCGAATGAAGTTCGTATGAATGTTTTGGAGCGTACGCTCTGCATCCACACCTATGATGTCATCACCCCTCCCCCTCCGACGATGTTGAGGGAAACCATCTAGTCATCTAGGTCCAACATCTACATATATATGACCAAGTATGAATATATGTCATCACACAAAAACATGTCTTTTTTATTTCACCATATCAAAAAACACAAAAAAATTAATAATTCAAAAACAAGATAGAGCCAAGGTTGTTACCTATGTCTTTGTATGCAGATCTCGGTGGAATGGGCATATCAGGGTCACCACGGAAGTTTATCCCCTCATAGGGGTAGTCACCTATGGTTATGATCTGCCTGCACCACCAGAGGAAGAAGTCTATTGGGTAGGGGTTGGCCACTCGTCCCCCTCCTAGTCTCTGCATCACATTCACCCAACGTTGCTGAGATGGATCCCGAGCACCATGAGGAGTGATCTCCACTCTTGGTCTTAGCCCCAGTACATGCTCAAAGAAAAAGGTACTCAAGATGATTGCGAAGCCAAAGTTTCTCACTCTTCCCATCTTGCAGTTTGTCAACTGTTGTTTCATGTTTCCCAGCAGTGAGGTACTCCAATCATAAATGGTGGGCCTCATGCATTCCACCACATAGAACATCAATGGTCTAGATTCCTGATGAAGGGATGCCAATCCTGCAATCCTGTCAAGTACCAGTAGTATGGCCTTGAGCTCTAGGTTTTGGATCAAGTTCATTGGGATCTAAATCCCAACCTTTTTCGTATTAGGGAGGCAGTAAACTGCAATGTATTCCTCTATTGTGAGGCCACCTCCTAACCCATGAGCTCATAGGTTGGCTACTTCCCCTCAACGGGATAGTCCGATAATAAAGTATATATCCTCAACCTCAAGGCTGAGGGGAATCCCATCCAACTGGGATGTCTCTGTATCAGGATCCCAATAGTCTACCAGAATTTGGAGTAGTCTTGGCTTAGCTCTCAAGCTACCAAGATGCTATAATTTGTACAAACCACAAGCCCTCAAAGCTTTTTGGGCCATTAAATCACCTTGCACAACCCTGCCAACGTCTTCATGCTCACGTTCATGCCACTCAATAACCATCCTGCACAAAAAATTTAGAGCCTCATGAGTATTTGCCTTAAAAATTGTTAAACATGGCCTTATACGTGAATGTTCTGCAAACAACTGCGTACATACACGGGAATTGAAGGATTTTCCGCGTATGTCAAGCCCTATACGGGGAAATCACTTGATTTTCACGTGGGCCAAAATCGCCTTTTTTAGGATGCCATAAAAATAAAAATTGACCATGAAAAATTAAAATAAAAGCAGTGAAATGAATGAGAATGGCATGAGGATTTACCTAATTCAGACAGTTTGTGATTTCATGAATCGTGGCTCCCGAAATCAGCTTCTCATGTTTTTGGTTCAAAAACACTATGTGGGGTAAAATTCCAAATGGTATGGAAAAAATATTTTTTTCACTATTTTATAGAAAAAAATTTGAAATTCTTACCCACTTTTCTATAGTTTGGACCGTTATTGACTATTTTGGACCGTTTTGCCTAATTTTGTTGTGTAGGGACCTTATTTGAGCGCATTTTGACCGAGACTTTGACCAGTTTGTGCCTATCACAGGTATAATGTCGAACTAGCATATAGGTTAGGACTTCACATCCACTTGCATTTATGCATTTCCTTATGACCGTTTCATCTTGAACTTAGGTACGAACCCACTTCGTAATGTCGTGGAACCTTCATACTACTATTTAGAAGTGACATTATGTGTGGTAGAGCTTTCCTATACATGGGTGCCCTAGTTAGATCCTGTTTGCATTTGGTGCCCATGCTGAGATTTCTCCTTTAGGTTTGGGGAGTCCCTTATAGTCTCGCCATGTCCTTGAGCAAGAGCTTCGTACTCCTCTTGAAATTTATGTTGGCCATTCCCCATAGGGAATCCCTTGTATATCAAGTTGTAATTGCATTTCATGATTTTTGGTTGCCTTATTGAGCTTTACATCGCCTCCCTTCTTTCGAGTTATAAGCCATGTAGCCCAAGCTTGTCTCAATCCTAACCAAGCAGAGCCTTTTTACATATCCCTTGCAGCTTTATCACCCTTTACCGGGAGGATACCTTCCCCCGAGTGTCCTTATCCTTCACATGCTTCCTTGCATTGAGCATAGGTATGTTCCATTGCTTGGAATTAGTTTGCTTGCCAATGACACTCCTCTCCTCCTAGTTGTACATTATAAATCACTTTTATTCTTTTTCAAGATTTTCAACATGTGAAAAAAAGTCCAAAAAAATTAAAAAACATAAAAAGTTAGACGAGAAATGATATTATCTTTGGAAGTTGTCAGTTCGTGTCACCTTCGAACATAGCACTGTATATCACATCCATTGGTTGGATTTTTAGTTTTACTTTAGGAGTTGTACTCGTTACTCTAAGTTTTTCTCCACCGACTGGTTATGCTTCCAATCCCTATGGAGCCTCTGTTGATGCCTCCTGTGTCGCAGAGATGTCCCAATTTGCATATTGATTCTATGCTTCCTACCTTTAATCACCATTCACCTTATGCTCTTGTTTAAAGGAATTTTAAGCCTGAGTCGGCCATTCCTCAGTTATCTTGACTTTGCATGTCAGTCATTCCCGGTACAGTTACTAGTTCATGCACATCTTGTTCGTTTGAGTTTTTCCACATTATCCAACATTGTTGAGTACCTCATGTTGGTTGATGGGGGATGCCCTAATGCCCTCCTTCCAGCAGATTCCATTCCATCAACTTCAGATCATTTATTCCGGAATAGGAGTCTAGAGTCCATTTGAGTGCCTTGAGACTTACAGTCATTAGTGGTAGGTTCTCTCTCCATCGACAGTTTTGGGAATACATCAATGTCCCCTGATCGATGGATTCTTCCAAGTGTATGACCTCAACACATCTATTCACACTTGTTAGATTGCACTCTATACCTTGATTCCCATTATCATTATTGGTGGGATATCTTGCGTCTGTTAACAGTATACATCAATGATCGATAATCAAATGATGGATTATCATGTTCGACCTCGACACCTTTATTCACATTATAAGACATGTACTCGTAGTGGTTTGCGTAGAATACCTCCGAGATTGGTGGCATTCCACATATGCTACCTCCTTGATCATGCTAGTATTCATGAGATGTCAGCTCTTGTGACTAGATTCCAGGGTATATCAAATGTATTCATCCATTATGGAGATCTTGATTCATTGTATATTATACGTGGAAATGACCACACATGACATTTGTATATCATGCCTATTCATGGCCATTGTACTCTTATGTATATGGGACTGCTATATGTATATTTGCAGTCATATGCAGAGATTAATCCTTGTATTGTACTGATGAGTGGTTGATTCTTCCACCTAGTTCTTCATTACTCCACTTCTGGGATGGATATAATGTATTTCAGCCATCATGTTACCCCTCTAACCTCACACATTAGGGGGCATCTATTATAGCTTATTTTACCACACCTGGTTGATCATATATTTATGGCCTTCCATGTCCCTCTCCAGACTACCTGGACCCCCTTTGCTCTTATTATACTTTGATGTCCCAAGAAAGTCCCCAAAAAACACCTATTTGTGTGTATACATGACTTTTAAATCTATACTCATGTGTATACGCAGCTTTTGAGCCAAAAACCCGTGAACATCGGGAAATGTGCATAAAGCCAAAAAAAATTGGAGTTTTCCTCATAGAGCCCCTAATAACTTGACTCTTGGCTTTCCATATGCCTTGAGAACGCTCGAACTCGACCCTCCATTGCCTATTTGGAGTGCTATATATTGAGCCTCTTGGATACATTGAAGAAGGAGAAATTGAAGAGCAAAGAAACTATAGTTCATTGTTGCCTCACTTATTTATGCTTGATTCTGCATCCCTTTGTCCCTTTGCAGCACACATTGTTGTTCTTCGGAATATTTCCTTTGATTTGTAAGCTTGTCATTGAGAGATGGAGGATCGAAGTGATGGAGGCCCAGGTGGAGGACTCAGTTTCTTGGGATCAAAAAAGTGCCTGCAGAGGTTGTCACTATTGTATCTCTGTTTTTATTAATATAAATATCCATTTCATGTCCAATACATGTGCATAAATATGAATATTATATCCATGCATGTATTTATTTGCTTATACATGATTGATTATAAACGCTAGAGTAGGACTAACACTTGAATATATAGCATGATTGTCTTGTTTGTTGTTGTTGAGAGTGAATTGTGAATACAAGCGTGTTGGAAAATCTCAATAGGGATTTACATCAACCGTCTGGAATAAGGTACGATTCATATCCCTTAGTTTTAGATGTCTTTATTACTCTTGCATATTGGAAAGTATTGATTTATGGTGTCATTCAGTCTGTTGTGGTACACCCCAAGCCATAGGAAAGTTTCTCTCCGTAACACCACCACAAATACATTATTCTTACTGCATATATGCACGACCTTATGTTTCACCAACAACAGACACATGTTCAATTCCCATGAATCCAGATATGCCCTTGTATAATGCTTATTATATGGGTATTCCTTATCCTTCCGCCTCAATTCCATAGCTGCTCTGGGATAACAAGAAACAACACTACCAGTTGAACTTTTCAATAGATATTCTCCTTCCAAGCAACACACAAAATGAAATTAAACAGTTAAGTACAATGTATTTTCTATCAAATACAGTACTTTTGGTCGCCCATTATGCAACAATACTCTGCCCACCATATTTTAGTCCACACACTGTAGTATTTCTGGCACAAGGGACATTATTTGCTTACAGCAGCTCATCGTCGGGTCTTGGGACACAAAATCCCAATCCTACATCACCTGCACAAACGAATAGGAGGCAAGTTAAATCAAAATTTAAATAATTCCAAAAATAAATTTAATTCAAACTATAGCAAAAACATTTTAAAACTAAAAATTTTGAACTTGCATCCTATATTAATCCACCTAAGCAAATCGTATATATCCCCTGTCGGAGACATAATAATAAACTAAACAGTGTTAATTCTTCCTCTTTTTCCTTATCATTAATAAGCCAATTAATAAGTAATGGTTATGTTGTTTTACAAGTTGCATGGGTTGCGAGCATGCGGTTTCCTTTCCGAAGTTACTACTTTCTCAACTCACCATTACTAATTTAAGCCAATTAATAAGTAATTGTTATGTTGTTTTACAAGTTGCATGGGTTGCGAGCATGTGGTTTCCTTGCCGAAGTTACTATTTTCTCAACTCACCATTACTAATTTAAGCCAATTAATAAGTAATTGTTATGTTATTTTACAAGTTGCATGGGTTGCAAGCATACGGTTTCCTTGTCGAAGTTACTACTTTCTCAACTCACCATTACTAATTTATGAGTTACGCATTTCAAATTAATGGCCCAATGTATATAAAGTTATTTTGAAACAAGAACTCGCATATTGAGGATCTGGTATTTATTCTTTGGTAACTTGTAAGTTATGGGTGTATTCATTTTTTAAGCTCTGTCTCAAGCATTTAAGTCTGATACAGACCCTATGAGTCACGAAATCGCTCATATCATTTCATTTGTTAATATTTTAATCATTGTTAAGGATTTATCCTCATAAACATTTTGTAATTTCATCCAATAAGGATTGTGATTGAGTGAGATTCTATTTTTAGAAAATCTCTTTGGGTGCAATGTGAGTGAGACACATCACATTAACTGCCATGGTTTTGGAAGGGTATAATTCTATAGTTTTATATTATCAAAATGTAAAATATAATTTCCAAGTTTAAGTTAAGCTTTCCCTAAGTTAGGTTACCCTCTAGTGAGATTATGGCCTCTCTTATCTTCGGTTCATCCCATCAAATTTATGTGGAGGATAATTAAAAAGCAATATATTTACACATACACCACAATTACTATTAATGGTTTTCAATTTTTTAGTATTTGATACAAACTTTAAAAATAAACTAATAAACTTAGGAGAGTAAAATATTGGGATATTACATCACCTCCCCATTAAGACAACATTGTCCTAGGTGTTCACAGAGAGATATTTCAACTTTGTAACATGAATGGATATGCTTCTCTAATAGCATTTTACATTTCCCAAGTAACCTCCTCATGGCCGAAGTGGTTCTTTTTCACCTTTACTAGAGCGATAACTCACT
The DNA here is from genome assembly GCA_001517045.1 of Pseudotsuga menziesii. Classification (NCBI taxonomy): domain Eukaryota; kingdom Viridiplantae; phylum Streptophyta; class Pinopsida; order Pinales; family Pinaceae; genus Pseudotsuga; species Pseudotsuga menziesii. The sequence goes on along the minus strand of LPNX011057995.1, from coordinate 1,340,292 downwards.
TTTGGAGTAAAAAATATTTATTATCTAGTATACAAAGAGGTTCATTATGGAATTATCCTTTTGGTTCCACCAGAATCACATTCCAGTCAATAACATGCTTAGAATAATGAACATATTTCTTCAACAAAGAAACATGAAAAACATTATATACATGAATGTTAGCTGGTAAATCAAGTTGATAGGCCATAGGCCCTATTTTTGCTAGTATTTGAAATGGTCTACAATATCTAGGGGCTAATTTGGTGCATTTCCCTAGATTTAAGGAACTTCTTTTTGGTTTAACTTTTAGATAAACATGGTCTCTTATCTATAATTTTTTTGTTCTTTTTATAGCATAGATATCATGTATGTATTGGGATTCCTTTAAATTCTTTTTAAATTTATTTACCACTTGTTCCATGTCATTAAGCATATCTAGTCCAAGCATGATATTGTCCACTCGAGTGTCACAATTTATTGGTGTGTTACATTTTCTGCCATAAAGAATTTTGAAAGGACACACTTTTGCCAATGCTTGATATCCAATATTGTAGGCAAATTATGCTAAGTGGAAGTAGTCCTCCCATCATGTAACATTATCCATAACATACATATCCAACATGTCTTCTACGATTTGATTAGTCCTCTCTATTTTTCCATCAATTTGAGGATGATAAGTTGTGCTAAAGTTTAGTTGTATATCTAAACATGCAAACAATGCCTTCCAAAATTTTGAAGTAAACTTCACATCTCAATATGAGATAATGGATTTTGGTACTCCATGCAACCTAGAAACTTCTTTTAGGAAAATATTAGCGATATTTATTATCTCAAATGTGTATTTAATAGGAATTAAGAGGGAAACTTGGTCAGTTTATCTACCACTGCCATAATTGCATCATGTTGTCTCTTAGTTTTGGGTAAACTAGTGATAAAATCCATAATAATTACTTCCCAGTCCAATTATGGAATTGGTAAACATTGTAATAGTATAGTAGGGTGTTGATGTTCAACTTTAACCAGTTTACATTCTTATCATTTTCCAATGTACTTAGTAATATCAATTTTCATTCCATGCCAGTAATATTGTTTTCTAATCGTAGAAATCATTTTCGGATATCAAACGTGTCCTAAATATGGATTGTTTATGAAATTTAGTCATTACAACCTAGCTTAAAGATGCTAGATCTCAAATATATAACCTATTTTTGAATAATCATAGTCCATCCTCTATAAATTTAAAGTTTTATTGTTGTTGTTCAAAATTTCCATGTTGTAATTCTCCCTTCGTTTCTTGATGCAGGGATTTCCGAAGGCTAAAAACAATGATGCAAGGATTTCCGAGGGTCATAACATTTGAATCGATTATCTGTTTGGGATCAAATTTAACAAGAAGTTGTGTTTCGAAGTGTTCACTACAATGACTAATCAAATCCTTTTGATTATACCTTCTTGACACTTTTTCGGGGCCAAATTCCTTCATACAAGGCCACGAATTAGGGTTTTAGTGTTTTTACAGGATTTTTTAAATTTGTAATTATCAGTTATCTCTTAGTTTATGCACCTAATAAGAAAAGTGAGTTCACAACTAGTGTCTCTCTAGTTAGCTTTTAGTTAGTGGTCAGTTTTAGAGTCAAGCGAGAATTTACTAAAATTAGCAATTTTCTAAAATCTCGCATTTCAAAAATATCATATAGTAGTTATAAGGGGTTGAACCCTCATTGTAATAGTTAGGATGGAGAACGAATAAAATATGCCTATTTTTCCATTCTCATGTGTCTGCATGGTTTTTAGATCTCATGAATGAATCAAAGTTAACTTGATACACCATCTGGTATTAAAGCAGGAAGATGGTTGGGAGAGGAAGAGGAAGAGGAAGTCTTCCTCAAATGCATAGAGATATGCAAAACCTCCAAAGGCAAGTAGTGGATCTTACAAACATGTTGTCTAATCAGCAAATAATACAAATAGAAGTGTATAATGATGAGACATACCAAGGAGATGTATATTAACATATAGAACATGAATAAGAAGAAGTAAGGAAAATGACTTTTGAAGAAAGGATGCTCAAGACTCTAGAAGGGAGAAATGATGGGATCAAAATGCGAGTTTTGGAATATGCAGGGAGTCTTAATCCATAGGAGTTAATAGATTGGTTGAATGCCATGGAATTTTTTTTGAATGAAAGACTATGACAGAGGAAAAGAATGTGAATTTTGCATGCAGCAATTCGAAGGTCACACCATGATCTGGTGGGATCATGTGCAAAAAGACAGAACAAAAAAACGAAAAGACAAAATTAGGACTTGGGATAAGATGGGAAAAATTTGTGAGAGAAGTTTTTGGCATTGATCTATGCACAAACCCTTTTTCGTAGATTTTAGAACTCCGGGAAAAACTTGTCCACTGTAGAGAGGAACTTACACATGAGTTTTATCAATTGTCCATTTGTGTCGATCACCAGGAAACTAATGAGAAACTAGCTGCAAGGTCTGTGAATTGTTTGAAATTTTCTATTCAAGACGAATTGAGCATTCATAGGGTTCGCAACATGCAAGAGGAATACCAATTAGACTTAAAGGTCAAGGAAAAACAAAACTGACAATTTGCTCAAAGGAATAGAGGAGCAAGGAGGGGAACATCGTCTGCCTCATGCGGTGGTTTTAACTATGGCAGAGGTGAATCATCCCAAGGAGCTGAGAAAGCAGAAGATACTCGACAATATAACCTAAACCAAACATGAGGAAGAGTATTTCAGAGGGGTAGAGTTTATGGTGGTGGTAGAGGAAGACCTTATTGGTGTTTTATATGTGGTGCATAGGGTCATCGAGGATTTGAATGCTCAAATTATAAAATGAAAGAGTTTAAGCAAGGAAAACAACTTAGTTTAAACTTGGTCCAAGTTGAGAATGAAGAAGAAGGAGTTGAATATGAAGTCTCACTTGATATGGGGTGAATCTCATGATATGGAGGTCAATCGTGATTCCCAAAAAAGAGAAAATACAAAGTAGTGACAATAAATATTTGTGGCTTTGGACAAATATTTTTCGAACCAGGTGCACTTACGGGGGAAAGGTATGTCAAGTTATTGTTGGTAGTGGTAGTTGTGAGACTATGGTTTCCAAATATATGGTAGATAAGTTGAAATTACAATGTGAAACACATCCCCATTGTTATTGAATTGTATGGTTCAAAAAAGGGAATGAAGTCACCATTAATTAAAGATGCTTGATCAAGTTTTCTATTGGTAAGACTTATAAATATGAAGTATGGTGTGATGTCATTTGTTATTGGGGAGGTCTTATCAATATGACAGAAAATTCATGCATGATAGAGGAAAGAATACCTACAACTTTTGGAAGGATGGATCAAACTTTGTCTTATTACCCTTTAAAGATGAAGGGAAAGCTAAAGAATATGTTGTCAAAAAGAGAGCTAGTTAAAGAAATGAAGGAAACAGGATTCTGCTATGCATTAATAGTTCAAAAAGGATCCAAGGAAGACATACTAATACCTACTGAAGCAGCCAAGGTACTAGAAGAATATGTTGATGTTATCCCTGATGAACTACTCGATAGTCTTCCACCAAAGAAGGATATTCAACATCACATTGATCTAGTCCCAGGATCATCTTTGCCTAGTAATGAAGCCTACAAGATGAGTCCTACAAAACATGCAGAGATCAATTGGCAAGTAATAGAGCTTATACAAAAAAGGTGTGGTAAGAGAAAGCATGAGTCCTTGTGTTGTACCAACATTGTTGACTCCAAAAAAAGGTAATATGTGGAGGATGTGCACAGATAGCTAAGAAATCCGTAAAATCACCATCAAATATCGGTTTCCTATACCACGCTTGATGACATGATGGATGTGCTAGTTGGAGCTAAATATTTTAGTAAAATTGGTTTTGAGAAGTGGATACCACCATATACGAGTTCATGAAGGGGATCAATGGCAAACTACCTTCAAGACCAGGGATGGACTATACAAATGGATGGTGATGCCATTTGGGTTGTCCAATGCATCTAGTACCTTCGTGCACTTGATGCATATTGTGCTTCAACCTTGTATTGGTAATTTTGTTGTTGTTTATTTTGATGACACTCTAGTTTTCAATAAAAACAAAGAATATCACTTGTAGCATTTAAAGATTATAATGGATACATTGAGAAAACATCGGCTTTATGAAAACTTGAAGAAATGTAGGTTCCTGCAAGAAATTTTGGTATTTTTGGGTTTTGTCATCTCAACAGAAAGAATAAAGATGGGTTCAAAGAAGGTCAAAGCAATTTTGAAATCACTTAGTCTTAGGAGCATAACAGAGGTAATAAGTTTTCATAGGTTGTCCACCTTTTACCAAAAAATTATTCAAAAATTTAGTAGTATTGTAGGACCCATAACAAATTGCACAAAAGGCACGATATTCAAGTGGACCAAAGAAGTTGAGGAAATTTTTAAGTTTCTAAAGAAGGTAACTAAGGCACCTATATTAGCCTTACTAGATTTTGATAAAGTGTTTGAGGTAGACTGTGATGCCTCATATGTAGGCAATAGAGTTGTACTTAGTTAATCAGGTAGACCATTTGCATTTTCTAGTGAAAAGTTGAAAGAGATAAGAAAGAACTACTCCACATATAATGTAAAATTTTATGCAATTGTGCAAGCATTGCGATATTGGATGCATTATTTAGTGCCAAAAGAGATTGTGTTATTTACTGATCACATTGCATTAAAATATATAAAAATCCAAATGAAATTGAACAGTAGACATGAAAAAGGGGTCTCTTTCTTACACGACTACACCTTTTCTTCTAAAGAACAAATTAGGAAGAAAAAATTAGGTTGCAAATGCTTTGAGTCAGTGCACTGTTCTTTTGACAACCATGGAAAATCAAGTAAATGGGTTTGTTGTATTGAACGATCTCTATGCATCAAATAACGATTTTTGGGATATTGTGGAACAACTGAAGAATCTGGTTTCTAGGAACATGGATCTTATTCAGGGTGAATAGTTTATGCAAGACGGCTACCTCATCAAAGGAAAACAACTATGCATTCTAATTGGTTATATGAGATAAAATATTAACAAAAACTTCACAGTAGTGACTTGGCTGGACATTTTGGAAAGGATAAGATGTTAGCCTTAATCGAAGATAAGTATTACTAGTAGAAGATGAAAAATTATATAACCATGTATGCGGCACGGTGTAGGATTTATCAAATGGCTAAAGGACACTCACAAAATACAGGGTTGTGCAAGCCATTACCAATGCCCACAAACCCATGGATAAATATGAACATGTACTTTGTGTTGGGGATCCTAAACACACAGTGAGGTAATGACTCTATTTTTTTGTTTGTTGATAGGTTCTCCAAAATGGCTCATTTCATTGCTTGCAAGAAAACTAGTGGTGCATCAAGGGTGGCATAATTGTTTTTTTCAGAAATTGTTAGATTGCATGGTGTTCCAAAAACTATTACCTCTAATAGAGATACTTGGTTATTGGGTCATCTTTGGAGGACTTTGTGGAAGAAAACGGGGACTAAATTATAGTTTAGTAGTGCCTATCACCCCCAAACAAATGGGAAAACCAAGGTAGTAAATCAGAGTTTGGGAAACCTATTATGGAGCATTATCAGAGAGAATCCCAAGAAGCAGGATTTGTCTTTACCTCAAGAAGAATTTGCTTACAATAGTTTAGTGAATAGATTTATAGGTAAAACTCTATTTCAAGTTGTTTACGGTAGAAATCACATGTCTTTCCTAAATTTGGTGCATCTACCGATTGGATATAGAATCGGCGATGATGGGGAATCATTTACAAAACACATTCAACAGTTGCAGTAACAAGTGAGACAGAAGTTTAGAACAATAAAGAGCAAAACCAACTTATAAAAGATGTTCATCAATGACATCATGTATTCAATGAAGGTGATTTGGTGATGGTTTATTTATCACAAATTGAAGTATAAGAAAATTGTTCCTTGCAACATTCTCAAGAAAATTAATGACAATGCTTATAAGGTCGATTTACCAGCTGATCTTGATATTTCTCGTGTTTAACGTTTCTGATTTATATATCTTCCATGGGGACAATTTGGGTGATGATATTAAGGCAAAGGTGGATTGGAAACATGCCATTTCGAGAAAGAAAAAGGAAAATATTGTGCATATTTTAGATAAGGAGACCCCTCATACTCGGAAGGGTTAATACAACCGATATTCGGTCCAATGGGAAGGCTTAGCACCAACAGAGAGTACATGTATTACAGAGGTGGACTTGTTGAACCTACATCCCATTAAGTGATAGAAATTTGTAGATAGTAACTCACAAGAGTTGCGTTCTTTTCAACCAGGGGAGAATGATGCAGGGATTTATGAAGGTTCACAATAAAACAAAATAAAAATAAAAATGAATGATGCAGCGGTTTTTTAGGGTCATAAATTTTGGGTTGGTTATTCATTTAGGCTCAAATTTAATAGGAATTTGTGTTTCAAAGTGTTCACTAGAGTGACCAATCAGATCCTTGTAAAAATACATTTTTCAACACTTTTTTGGGGCCAAATTCCTTCATATAAGGCCTCAAATTGGGGTTTTAGTGTTTTTGCCAGATTTCTTAAAATTGTAATTATCAGTTATCTCTCAGTTTATGCACCTAATCAGAAAAACAAGTTGGAAACTATTGTTGCTTTAGTTAGCTTTGAGTTAATGGTCATCTTTAGATTCATGCATAATTTTCTAAAATTAGCAATTTTTGAATCTCGTATAATAGTTAAAAGGGCTTGAACCTTCATTGTAATAGTTAGGAAGGGGAAGGAATAAAAGATAGATATTTTTCCATTCACGTGTGTTTTCATGGTATTTATATCTCACCAATGAATCAAAGTTAATTGGATACATCATTTCTTCACTAAAATCATCATGTTCAAGGGTATTTTTCACCATATTTATTAAATCAAATTCAAAATTACCAATTGCAGTCATGTAAATCGATTGAATATTATGCTCAATCTGTTTACCATTTTATTTTATTTTCCTTTGATGTGTTTAATTTTGAAATCATATTCACTTAAAAAGGATAATTACCTTCCCCGGATGCGGGTGATCCACCGAAGATGACGTGGGGACATCTCACGAAGCAGTCACTGATGAAGACACCTGAACAAAGCACTTCACATGAGGAAGAGGACAAGGTGCATGATTATTGGCTCATGTGGGAGTTAAATTCCCAGGACGTCGAGCATTAAGCCACCACCTCCAACAGTTGAAATGTCATTTCAATGGGACGGTATGCAAGGCTGAGGTATAATGGAGTATGTGTAGGAATTAATGAGCGGAACCCTCTCATGTGTGACTGAGATAGGATTAGGTAGGGTAACTATGGAGGAAATGGAACTTCTCGACCTCAAGGAGGTCGGTATTTTAGTTATCTTAGTATTGTTGGTTTACTCCTCTGGCAAAGAATTCGTTAACCAAGACTACTATATGCCAAGGAAAAGAGGCACCCCTAGGCAAGGAAAAACTGAGCATGGTGGTTCCAGGAGAAAGGTCGAACTAGGTGCAACAGTTGGTTATGTTGCGCAGGTCTCAATAACAATGCAGTGTATGATTAACGACTGGGAATCCCGTGTGGTCTCTAAGAACTTGGCTTCTGGGAGGAATAGGGGTAGGATAAACCATTACTAGATGATCAAAAACATGATGGGAATTTTAATGGAAGAGCTCACAAACAAATGGAGGGAATACAGAGAGACGGTGCAGGGTATCAGGGCATGTCTGACTTAGAATAATGAGCAACTGAACAATCTGGAAGTTAATTTTCATTGGAGGCATTATGCCATTGCTCGTGGTGCTGGGGAGACGGAAGGTAGTTGGAATACTGAGAAACGGGGTGCGGTTGGTGAGACTTTTGAAGCGGCCCAAGGGTATGCTACTCCCGATGGGGAGAGCCTAGAAAACATTCATCTCATGATGTCGACGATGACTATCCCCCTGCTTGCAAAAAGAGTCTACAAGGAACCCGAGGGAAACAAGTCTTCGATACCTCTTCTGGAGCCTCAGTTGGTTAGCCAACCCTCTCTGGTGCGGGAAGATGACTATGGTCCCTGCCCAATTCTGGAGTAAATTCCAGACTCGACGCATGGGGAAGTTACCACCTAATATGGACATGGTTACCCCAGGTTCTCTCTCCATATTTCATCTTTTTTTGTTTTATCTACTCAATAGTGACTTTATTTTTAAGTCAATTAGTAGTTTAATTTGTCGAAAATGTAATATGTTAGTCAAGTGGCACAATTCTGGAAAGGGTTTCCTGCTATTTTTGTTACATTTGAACAGAAATTTTGGATTTTTTGAATGACTGGGTGGGTGGCCAAATAGTATCAAGCCCTCGTAAGATGACAACAGTGCTTTTATATTTTGTTGCCTCTATTAATAGAAAATGAAATCTGCAGCTTTACAATAAAAACAGAAGGATAAATACCTTGTATTTCTTATGTTTAAATTATGTCAAACAAACAAATATTTCAACCCAATATTATCAATATTTAACATAAACCTTTTTCCTAGTAGGTAGTGCCTCCGCATTTTACTGCCTCCACTTTTTTAATGTAATTTATTTAATGTTTTTTTAGTTTTCTTGATTCTTAAGATACAATGTTCTCATCTTGAAAAAATGCTCCTCATAACCCTTCTTCGCAAGCATCTATGCATACTACAAATTCCCCATATGAATCTGCAATATTTGAAATGGGTGATGCATCCAACAAGTGTTTTAACTTCTGCAAGTTTTTTCCACATTTTTCTGACCAGATGAATTTCTTTCTTTCTTTTGAAGGAAATTTATAGGATATGCAATAACCCTCTATAAACTTCCTATAGTAGCTAGCAAGGCCCATAAAATATCTCATGTCGGTCACATTCTTATTGGTAGTCCAATTCATTGTGGCTTTTATTTTATCTAGGTTTACTGCTATCCCTTGTTGACAAATAATATGTCTCAAATATTGTATTTATTTTTGTATAAGTCGCACTTACTAAATTTGGCATATAATTGACGATCTCTCAAAATTTGCAAGATTGTTTTTAGATGTTCTTCATGTTCCTTTTTAGTTTTCAGTCTTTGAGTAAATAAGCATATCATTAATTAAAAAAATAACAAACTTATCCCAATATTCACTAAAAATGTTGTTCATAAGGCACATGAATGTATTTAGTGCATTAGTAAGACCAAAAGGTAGAACTACGAACTTATAGCATCCATACCTTATTCTAAACATGTTCTTGTGATTGTCTTCATCTTTGATTCTTACCTAGTGATATCCCGACCTTAAGTCATATTTTGAAAATAGTTTATCTCCCGGGACCTGGTCAAATAGTTCGTCAATTCTAGGCAATGGATATTTATTTTTAATGGTGACTTTATTTAATTTCCAGTAGTATATGAACAATCTTAATTTTCCATCTTTTTTCTTTTACAAACAGAATTGGTGCTTTCCATGGATATATTTTCAAATAACAGAATATATTTCTAGAAGATCGAACATCTTCAAAAACTGCTCACACAAGAATACCATAGATCAACACAAATTATTTCCCTTTTCAAGGGTTTTTATGTCGTTAAAATCCTTGAAGAGGGAAACTGTCCACAGTCCCAACCAAATAACTATTTGAGGCAATATATTATGCAAAATAAAATAAATTTCAAAATGTGTTTCTCATAGTCAATCATTGAGAAAATTACCCTCAGTGCTCTTTAAATATAGATCACGGACCAATCGGGTGCCAAGCCATGGATCAATGTCCATTAAGACCAATGAACGGATGAGTTGTCACATCACTCTATTTCTAGAAAATATTGTGACTGTTGGATTTCATATGTACAAATGCATACTAAAGAAGCACAATTTACCTAAAGATAAAATATAGCAAGGTGATCTTAACTAACTCCTAAGTGTCTTAGAAACACAATTTACCTAAAGATACAATATAGGAAGGTGATCTTAATTAACTCCTAAGTCTCTTAATATCATAACATCGCCCCTTAAGAACAACTTGGGATAGGATTGAAGGATTTACAAAAGTGACACTTTAGGATAAGTAAGGAGGAATTAGAGCCTATCCCCCCTTAAAGACAAATTTTTGAACTCCTAACATAGATAAAAGTTTAGAAAAATTTGCTTATGTAAGAGAATTTGTGAATATTTCTACAAGTTGATCATTTGTACGAAAAAATAACACTAGAATGTGATCATGAACAAGATTTTTGATAAAGTTCATATGCAGCTCAATGTGCTTGTTGTGTTGATGTTGAGATGGAATTTTAGTGAGCTTGTTGGCACTCTAATTATCACACCAAATGGTATTCAAATGACGCTACTCAAATCCAAAATCTAAAAGGGTTTGTCGAAGTCATAAGGATTCCTAAATTGTATTAACTATGGCTCAATACTCTGCTTCTATTGAAGAAAGAGAAATATCGTGTTGTTTTTATAATCCCAGGATATTGGTCTGGAACCAAGACTACAAACATAAGCTGCAGTAGACTTCGTATCATCAAGGTCGTTGGCCCTATCTAAATTAGTGAAACCAACCAACAAAGATGTCCCCCTTGAATTGTAATGAATCCCAAACTGAATTGTACCTTAGATATAGTGAAGTATCCTTTTTTCTTCTTTCCAAAGGATTTCATGGGGCATTTGCAAATACCAATCAACAAGAGAAACATTAAAGGAAATATCAGGATGTGTATGAGTCAATTATAAGAGACAACCAACTAGATGATACACAAGGTGGCATCTACTTTGGGTGAAGTGAAAGTTATAGAAATACTAACTCCAAATTGGAAGGGATATGGTTTTGGTTTACGATATTCCATGTGAAAGTGATGAATAAGGTCACAAGCATACTTAGACTGAGAAATAAATATTCCTTCTTTGGTTTGCAAGACTTGGAGGACAAGAAAATAGTGCAAATGACCTAAGCATGTTGTTTCAAATTTCTTCTTAAGGTTGGATTTCATGTGGGTTAAAGGTTATGGTCGCTACTAGTAAGAATAAGTTCATAACATAAAGAAGAATGATGATGAGATGGTTTCTTACTTTATTTCACTACAACAAAACATGTGATTAGTGCCAGAAATTGCACCAACCTATAATGCATATTTTCTCCAAACTTGAGCTCATAATGGGTGTTAAATCCAACAAAATGTGGATTTTCAAAAATACGACAAAACTTACGTCGACATTAGCACCCGAATTAACACTGAATTTAGATTTGGGTAGGGGTTGGGTCAAGTTTTGCTCCTCATTTAGCGTTGGTCCTATCTTCGGTTAGCATTGATATTTGCTCCTTTTTTAGCGTTGGGTGTGGATTTTTTTAGCTATTAGTAATGCTTCCAAATTTGCTTTCATTGTTGCTTCCATTTTGGCATCCTTATTAGCACGTAGTGGTGCTTCTCTTTTAACATCATATTTTTCTTCCTTTTAACACCAGGGTTTCCTTCCAGTATTGCTTCCATTATAAATTCCTATTTTGCTCCCAATATTGCTCCCAATATTGCTTTGATTATAATTTCTAGTGTTGCTTCTAGTATTGCTTCCACTATAGCTTCCAATGTGGCTTCCACTATATCTTCCAATATCTCTTCCATTTTAGCTTTGAGTTTGGATTCCACTTTTGCTTCATATGTGATGTTGGGTTTTGCTTCTTAATTGGCACTGATTTTGGCTTCATTTTTTGTGCCAGGATTTATTTCCTTTTAGTGTCCAGTTTAGCTTCCTATTTTGTGCCAAGTTTTTCTTCCTATTTAGCACCAATTTAGCTTCTTATTTTGCATTGAGTTTTGTTCCTATTTAGCACCCAATTTAGCTTCCTATTTAGAGCATAAAATAACACCTAGTTTGGAATCCTATTTAGCACTCGATTTTGCTTCCTTTTTAACACTAGGGTTTGCTTCTTTTTAGTGTTGATTTTAGATTATAATTTAGCGTAGAGTTTTTCTTCCTATTTAGAACCCAATTTAGCTTCCTATTTAGAGCCTAAAATAACACCTAGTTTGGCTTCCATTTTCATGTGGAGCTTTGATTCCATTTTAACGCCATATTTTTCTTCCATTTTAGCACATCATGTTGCTTCCTTTATATCTTCCACTTTATTATTTTCATTTTATTACTTTCAATTAAATTAATGAAATATATCATAGTTCTTAAATAACATGTATCAATATAAAAAAACACGTATCTCATTTCAAATTTATATCATAACATTTATAAATAAATTTAAAGGAAATGCACAACATCCATCCAAACTAGCAAAACCATCGTACATAGTAAATCTCCATCACAAAATCATCTATAACTTATTGTCTATATAAATTAGCAAGATAATTATGATGACATCATCATCGTCTATAATTAAAACAAATGAAAGTCAAATATGCCATTAGATCAATATCACGTCATGGACATTGATTATAGAAATGGTACAAACAACAAGTCAATACAAAATCATAAGAAACAAGATCTGGGTATTTTCAATTAAATTGATGAATAATACCATAGTTATATGATTTCAAATTTATAGCATAGCAGTTATGATTAAATTTAGGGGAAACTCACAACATCCATTCAAACTAGCAAAATCATCGCACATAGTAAATATCCATCAAAAAAACATAAACAACTTCCAATATATATAAATTAACAATATAATATTGATAACTTCATCATGATCTATAATTAAACAAGTAAAAATCAAACATACGGTTACATCAATATACAACAAGTCAATATATATATCAATATCATAAGAAACAATTTTTTTTATCTTCATATACATAAAACTCAAAATGATATAGGTATCATACCAATGTTTGAAAAGCAATCCATGATACAAGCCAATATCAACAACATCATTGGCTACCACCACCAGTATCACCATCTCCTCGACTCTATCCACACTAGACATACTTTGGATCATCGTCAACTAGATCACCCTGCACTCCATTGTTCGACAAAAAGAAAAAGCATCCAAAATTAAAGTTAGTATTAGTTGTATGCCATAATTCATATATGAGTTATATTGTTGATCTTTCATCATATTAAAGTAAACCATAATAATATTACGTCATCATATTACATCATAGGTAAGTGAACCATAATCATATTTCATCATATGAAAGTGTTCCATAATCAAATATGTGATAAGTTATAGCAAAATGGAATTCCAATTATGTCTCAACCCTCTCATGTCATTATCTAAAAGTTTGTTTTTCAACACTCACTTTGCAATATATACAAGTCCCCAATCAAATAGAATTATAGATTCCATATTCCAATTCAAGAGACCAATACTATCATAAATGCAAGTCTACAACCACATACATCATATATGTGCATGCTACACTCATAATTGTTAAAGCTATGGGTCATGCAAGCTAGTAAATATAGGTTAGAATTGTGCACTACCATAAATGCGTAACCATCGTTACATATTGCCAATAAATGTAGAGTCATGATTCCCTACTACCAATAAATGTTAAAGCATCATATGTATCAGAAAATGAAAGCTCATTCAAGTCTCATAATCTATGTTATCTTGAGAGATGAGTTTGTAATTTTGCATAACATTTACATGTAAAATCTATTCTTATATCTACTAGCCATATGCATGCATCATATATGATGAACAACATTCTAATAGCTTCTCAACATGCTAGGTATATAACATCTATTGAGAATAGAAAACTAATATGATGAGATTTGCTTCTTCTCCATCATAAAAATATCATAACAACACTCTAAATTATGTCAATATGGATTCTCAACATGTTGGTCATTCATAAATAAATAAAGTGATCTACATGGTGCATACACCCCAAACAATCATAAATAACATTGTAAATGTGGTACTAATGTCTTGCAATCATGTATATCCTTTGAAGGGAGTGCATTCATGGTGTAAGTTGGGTTCCAATATGTAATACCCAAAAGAGTGTTATATGGAGTTGCTTGTCATCATTTGATGCCATCCAAACATCACAAATAACCTCCAACTTATATAAAAATTCCTAAAAGAGTGCAATATGAATGGTGTGTGTATTTCAAGCTTCGAAATATGCTACCAATTTGTCATTTACCTCCCATAATGAAGGCTTAGAGAATGGCCAAACATAAATAGCATAAATGCTTATCATCATGCCTCCCAACTCTACCATAAAGGGTTGAATCTGTGGCTTTAGATCTTGTGCATGACACCAACACTCTCCATCACATACATCAAATCATAGAGAAAAAAAAACCCAAACCCACACACTAAGATGCTCATTTCCAGATTGAAAAATACCTTAAGTAATATGTCACGAATAAGTGGAAAACATTGTAGTGGGATTATTAATGAAATGTTTGAAGTTGTAGTCAAAGGCCTTTAGGGTTTATTTTTGTTAGCCATGGTAGTCTAAAAAAAGGCTATGTGGGCGTTTACATTGACATTTGTGCATGATAAAGAGTCTAGGTTACATGAGATTCACAAAATTCATGCATGCACTATTTCTAAGATTAGTCATGCCCAACAACCACTTTGTTACCATATGCTCCAAATATAGCTGTAAAAATGCAAGGATAAGGTAGAGTAAATCTATACTTTGCTTATACTTCTCATTTACCCAAACTGTTGAGAAAGGATTTCACAAAGTAGGATAATCTTTTTAGAATAAAAGGAAACAATAATGTAATGGAAAAGGGGAATCACATATAACAATTCCCTAGCTCTAGATTCAGTCCTAACATGCAATCATCATATACCATAAATATAATGCAAGTTTCATTATTTAAGCTTACATAAAAGCAAGATAAGATTGTGAGTTGGTTTTCATTATTTAAGCACTATAAGCTTACATATGGCATCATGAGGAGTGCCCTAATTAGGTCTTGTTTGAGGTAGAATCATATAAATACCAAGATATGCATTGGCCAAGGGAGCATTGTTGGAAGGGTGGGAGTTCCCCCCAATTTTAGTTCAAGATCAAAGAAGTTAAGGGGCATTTCAATAAGCGGTTCATCATCTTTATTTTATTTTTTCTTGGATTTATTTGACCATTGGAAATTACTTGTACAAATTTGTTGTTGTAATTTTTTAAGAAGGGAAAATTTCTTCCAACAAGAGGATGTTATTGTTGAGGTGAAACCTTGACTTTGTCATGTTGTAATCGTTGTTAGGGTTGAGGTGAAACTTGACTAAAAGGGACTCCCTTTCATGAGGTCCAATTTATTGTGGCATTATCAAATTCTAAGACATCACATTTTTCTACCATTGTGATTACTTTTTTTTACCATAAACGAAATCATAATCATGACACGTAACAATTTATTGTAAGCAATTCATCCAAAACCACATCTTTGGTATCTGAAATATGTATGCTCATGCATGTTTTCTTGGGCAAGGCATATGTGGACACACTCTCCATATGAACTCATTGTAGGGTTTTTTAAATTCTACTATTGAATCCAAATGTTGCAATGCCTCTACTGAGCAAAACCCTAGTTTGAAAATTTGTGGAATAGAACAAGTTCCTTTGAACAAATCCATGAGATATGGGTGTGACTAGATGAATTCCCATGTCATAAATCCAACTAGCTCAATGGTTCATACATTAGAGTCCTGGTTTTCATTTATAGTGAGTTAACACTAGTACAAAATGACAGATAAGTGACCAGGTGACCAAAAAATCATGGTTTTTTCAAGGGGTAAAGGACCAAAATTGAGAAATTTTAAGTGAGCTAACTAAAAATGACCAAGATAAATTACTAATTTGGTTATGGGATAAGAACTAAACTAAAAATGGCCAAGAAAAATGACCAATTTGGTTACGGGATAAGATTTAAACTAAAAATGACCAAATAACAATTGGTCATTTATTTGGTCATTTTTAGTTGTGCCACTCCGACAATGGAAAATTACAATTTTGACAAGAAATTTGTACAATTTACCAAATTTTTAACACTGCAGATGGATTCAAAGACACCTGCAATGTTAAAATTTGGTAAATTGTAAATTGTAGATGCATTCATATAATATCCAATTCAATTTTCTTGTGATGTCCATATTTTGTTTGATAACAAAACCATTGTTGTTAATTAATAACCCTATCGTTAGTCTATAAAAATTTCGATAAATTCATGTTATATTTTGCATCAATATGTGATACATACTTCCTGCAACCGACCTAGAATATATTTAATTTCCATTAATGTCTAGCCCCTAGTTGTTGCATCGTACTAGTGTTCAAATATATTATAGGATCATGAACTACATAATTAGCACACTAGATCATAATACCAATATAATTAAATTGTGTTCAATCTAATTACTAATTCTTGGGAAGATGATCATCATGCCCAACAAAATAATATATATATTATATATTATATATATTATAAACAACACATTTTATATAAAGCAAAACTAAACATTAATATAATAATATAAATACATATAAATGAAAAAAAAACAATAATATATATATATATATAAAGTGGTTCACCATGGAAGCCCAATTTTACACCATGGCTACGTCCACTTGGGAAAATATCTTATACTCACTAGGCAAGTATACATGAACTTGGGCATCATTAATCACGATAAGCAACTCACCAGCCTAATATTTCATTACATACAAGGGCTCCCAAGGAGCAAATGTCCCCGCCGATATTCGAACCCGGGTGGGGAGCGCAATAACCAAATCTCCCAACCACCCGAGCTACGCCCAATGGACATGTGTGTGTGTGTGTGTGTGTGTGTGTGTGTGTGTATTAAAACACGTTGGTAATATATTAATATTGTGAAAAAACACAAAATCATTAAATCTAAGTGCCAAACAAGAGATCCACCTCACAGTCAACCCTCCCATATTGGTTAGAACTTCATTGGAATTTCATGTATCCTACTCTCACACAACATGTTAGATGAGAAAATTGTGTGTTGCACAACACATCACAACTCCAAAATTTGTGACTAGCGTCGAAGAATTAGGAATATTTGAGTGGTCATGGATATCAATATAATATGAAAATGTTTCGACGTAGTGAAAACCATCACATGGCACAAAACCTTTAGTCGAATAGTGACATGGTTCCCCATTTCACATAATGAAAGAATTCCATAATGTGATACATTGCATAGTGTGAAACTTTACATTTGCAGTAAATTACATCGCGATCCTCATAGTGTACAATGTACAAATTTTACCTTTTATATTCTCAGTTCTTTTAGTATTTGGAGCGGCTTGTAATATTACATTTTGAATCATAAGTAAAGGCATAATACTAACTATATTAAACGTCTAAAGTTGGGTCTTGGACTTATGAGGGTGAGGATATTTTTTTGTCGGAACTTCTAAAATATGTTTGACGAACTATCCATGTTAAATATCCATGATATAAGTTTACAAATTATAAATTTTGGATACATGCAGTATAAGTGTATAGGTGATGAGTATATAATATAGACTAATTAACGGATATCGACCATTTTCAATCTTGTGAGGGATTATTTCTTTCAAAGTGGAACACCCTTGTGGTGATGAGTATATAATATAGACTAATTAAGGGATATCCCTTTTCAATCTTGTGATGGATTATAATTTATTTCAAAATATTTTGTTATGTGTAAGTGGAATACACTTGTGGTAATAACTATATAATATAGACTAATTAATCAATATGGTGATGACTATATAATATAAACTAAACAGGGATATCCCTTTTCATCATTTTCAACCTTATGGTAATAACTATGAAATATAGACTAATTAATGAATATGGTGATTACTATATAATATAAACTAATTAAGGATATCCCTTTTCATCCTTGTGAGGGATTAATATTTCTTTGAAAATATTTTGTTATGTGCAAGTCATGGATTACCCTTACACGGGCCAAAAGCAAAAGACTATGGATTGTGGCACATATTTACAAACAAAAAGCCTTGGAAATCCCTATTTTCCACCTATGATGATGCATACTGAGGACCTTGATACCTTCAATGCCACTTAGATGATGAGAACGGAGCTTGATACCATCGATGCCACCAATGGCCATGCAAATGCAGGTCGATGCCACCACCAAGTATGTGGATAGAGTGGAGTTTAGATTATTCACATTGACTGGTCATTATTCAATTTCAATGGAGTTTATACATTACCAATGTTTGTGTTTCGATCATAAAACCCATAATTGGAACCAATCTTTTTGTTGTGGCGGGAGGGGAGGGGGTTGCTTTGGGTATGAGAGGCCATTACATCGGTTGAATGGGGGTGTGAACTCATGGATTAGGGAATTTAATAACTCACACCAATTGGAAATGAATTTTGGGGTTTGGCAAGTTTATAAGAGCTATATATTTGGAGTCGTAGCAATGGAGAAAAACACAGTGATTGACAGAACTTGGAGGCTCTTGAAGAGGCGGGTGAGGGATTTTGCAGCACCGGAGTACAAATATACCTCTCCTTCTCATGTTAGTACAAATCTACCTCTCCTTCTTGTTCCCATGTGCCTTAGTACTAGCTATAGTCGAGTAATACCCCATGCTTGCTGCTTTAAACCTGTCGTGAAAGTGAGCAGAGTGACATTCAAATAGAGCAGGTAACCCATTATGTTATAGCTTCGACATAATTAACTTATTTCCCGATTTGCCAATCTCTAAACTATTAGGATCATCATGTTGATTAGTCCTTTGGATTTCAACCAATATTTTATTCTTTAATATTTGTAAGCTTCCCACTATGTTGTGCCAACCTCATTTCCACCAAAAATATGAGGTGGAAAACCTTACCTTTACAACTCCATAATATTCATCCTTCCTAAGTATGTTTTTTCCAGTTTCGTTCTGACAGTTGCAATGTCTTTGTGCCTAGTGGTTACTAATTTAAGTTCATAATTGGCCAAGGTGATATTTGAAAGATTTCTTTATCTCAAAATTTTATAATACTTGTCTATAAAACCACTCGTATATGTACCCATATTCCCATATACCTTCCCCTTTGTTGGGCATAACAATTACTCACTCTATGTGTTGGGAATAACCATGACTCATTCTCCTTTGCACCATCTTGTACGTAGACAAGCAGTAAGGGCAGCAAAATCCAGAAAACACACTGTCGTTTCCAGCAATACTATACAGATGTCTTTCAGCTCTAGAATTTTGATCTAGATGCCATAATTCTAATAGTCAACCAATCAAACATTGCGTAACAAAATTCACCTTCAATGCCAAATTTCCATAGCTCCACGACTAGGCAAGGATCTGACTTAAACCTAAGCAAAGTCTCGCAAAGCCTCAAATCATTGCTTGCAAACCTTTACTAAAGAAACTTTGGTGAGATAATTCCCTAGAATGTAATTTTAATGTGGCTCATCCTTCATTCCTTTCCCATAATTAATTTAGAGCAAATTTTAGTATTTTTATGACTGCTTACTCTGTCAAAACTGGGAATAGGTCTTTTTATTCTTCCTTTCATGGTGAGAAGTGACCAAAATTGAATACAAAGGTTGTTGGTTGGTAAGGCATGGCCATAATTAACCACAAGGTTACTCCAACTCTCAAAATTTCTCAGACAATGTCTAATATCATGTAGCTAGGCTAGCATTATGTATCTAGGCTAGCATGATGATTACTTATTTACAATAACTAACATTATGTATCTAGGCTAGCATGACGGTTACTTATTTAACATTATGACAGAAGACATAATTTTAAGACAAAATTTACAAAAATCCATATCAAACAATGCGAGAGAGTAGTCAGAATGACAAAGTTAACTCAAAATCAACTAAGAACAGTAACCAAAATGAGCATCCCAACTTCCAATAACGCTTACCATATTTCAGTGGCAGGATGTTGAGATTGTTAGACATAAGGTTGATCTCTCCATAAGAATATGTAATAACATATTAGGATGTGTTTCTACATGGTAAAAATCCATAGCCTTCTACTAATATCACTCATCTAGAGAAGCATGACGCCTTGCTTGCAGAAAATTAGCATTTTGTCCTTTTTCAAAAATAAGTTCTTTCCCTTCAAGGTTCAATACCCTAAGACAACAATCTTTGTGGTAACAAAAAAGTTGAAATTTTGCAAAAGAATCCTCGTGTACTCTCTATTTACCCAGTTATTCATCTAAGGTTGACAATGTTAGGCATAAGGTTGATCTCTCCATGATGATGATGATGATGATGGTTAACGTCCACTGAGACCAAACTTTGGTCTATCTGACCTAAAGAAACGAATTAATTAATTTGTTTTAAAATTTTATTCCTATGCTCAAAGAGCTTGGTGAGAAGCATCCCGAGCTCACTATAATTTTGACAAGTTAAAAGGCTAGGAAGGTCGGTATTGCAACAAAGATTATGAAATTGGGATCTGATGTGGGTGTACGCAGGGCACTCTAAAAGAAAGTTTCTTTCATCTTCAATGATCCTATTCTCACAGAGACAACATATCCTTTCCACCCATGGTGTTTTAGGAACTTTCCAATGACCTGTTTCACTATGGAGCTCATGGGAGTTCGTTCTTATCTTGGCTATATTAATTTTTTTCTTTGAACTTGTTAAAACAGAGAGATACTTTTGATCTTCTAGAGTATGGTTGATGACCTCCTTATAATATCTTAATTTTATTTTAGCCTCTAAATATTTCTCATGCCATAATTTCTCTTTAAACTTAGAATTTGTTAGAATAATCAACCCATAGTTTACTACCTTAGACATTAATTTAATTAATTTTGTCTTATTTGCCTAGTTCATGTGTCCCACCTTGTGCAAGTTGTCATTTACCTATCCATAGTGGTCAAACTTGCCTTATTTGACCCATGTAGCACTTTGGAAAACTCAAGGAATCAAATCTACTTTATTCCTGGCCTCCTAAGCGCCCTTCTGCTTTTTCTGCTTTATTGCCTGCTTTTTCAGTGTTTTAAGGCAAAAGGAAAAGCTTGACTAGGTGAGGTTGACTAGTTTTTTGTCCTACACATCCTCCTCTCTTTTCTCCTTGAAAAAGCATGTATGAGTTGTCATTCCATCACTCTTTAGCTTGCCTAAGCCATTTTGCTAATTCATGAGCTCCATGACAGATTTGGGATCAGCTTTTTACACCTATGGGGGATTTGCTTAATTTTAGTAAGCCTGCTTTATGCTAGATTCGAATTGCTCTTCATGCATTCGAATCCCTGATGTATTTTATTTATTCAGCAACCTATTATGTTACAGGGTTGGCTATTGTACACTGAGTTAATACAGTTTAGTGTTCAGCTCCAATTTTAGTCTCTTTTGTGAGTGATTTTGCATGATCAATTGTTAATTGTTGTGAGTAAAATTAATCTATCACTGGGTTCAATTTCCACATGGTATCAGAGCCATTGTAGATCAATTTCTCTCCTTCAAAATTGTTTTGCAGGTTCGACATCAGTGACTGGGAGCCTTCTACTGACAGTCGGGACAGATTTTCTAAGCTATGGATCAATCACAGAAAACTATCTTGACTCCCTTCAATTTCTTTGAATGGAAAGCAAAGATGGAGATACTGTTGAGAGTGAAAGGCCTCTACAGGGTGACTATGGCAACAAAAGCAGAGCCCAATGCAGCTGCAGAGAAGATAAAATGGCACAACAGGAGGGATGAGGCCTATGGTCTCCTATGTCTGAGTATTTCCAGAGACCTCCTTTTCCATCTTGATGGATTGACATCACCGAATGAAGTATGGGAGAATATTTCTGATATTTTTGGAAAGACAGATGAGATGAGGCGACATCAAATCGAAAATGAGCTGATTTCTCTGAATCCAAATAGCTTTGAATTCCTGCAGCTATATTTCTCCAAGTTCAAAGCACTAGTTTTGCAGCTGAAATAGTGTGGGATCGAAAAGAAGGATGATCAGCTCATCCTGGCCATTCTCTCGAAGCTAGGTCCTAACTATTCAGTGTTTGTTTCAACCTTCTATGCCACAAAACTGACAGCTCAAACCTGGAAGATGCCTAGCCTTGCAGATTTCATGGAATCTCTCACACAAGAACAAGACAAGCTGGTGATGATGGGAACCATCAAACCATCCAAAGATCAAGCTCTAATTGTTGGAGATTCAAAGGTGGATTCAAAAAGCAAAAAGAAAGCTAAAAATCCACCTGAGCAAAAGAGAGACAAGAAACAGTCTCCGGAGGAGCCACAAGGTTCCAAGAAGAACTACTAGAAGAAGAAAAACAAAGGTGAAATGAGCAAGTGCGCATACTGCAATAAGGGCAATCACACTGAAAGCTCTTGTATGAAGAAGAAAATATACATGTCGACCCAACTCCTGGAGAAGAATGGCATCTCCCTCCCAGAAAGCTCAAAGAAGAGAGAAGGAGGATCAAGTTCAGATGACAGAGAGAGAGTTCATGTATTGGTTGCTGGCACATCAAGCTCACCCGGTTTTATCATTGATTCTGGAGCTTCAAGACACATGGTTTCGACCAAGGAGGCCTTCTCACTTGACATGTCGAAAGGACCACCTATAGTACTGGGAGACGACTCTCTCACTGAAAGTTTGGGCAAAGGGAGGATTGATCTTGATCATGGTCAGTTCAGCAATGTCGTGTATGTGCCTGGTCTTGCCTCCAACCTCTTGTCAGTGTACCAGATGACCCACACTGGGTCTCCTAAGAAATTCATATTCTCCCCTGATGAAGTTGAGATCACAGAGATCTCAAGTGGTAGAGTCATTGCAAAAGGAGTTGCGAATCATGCTCAAAAGGTATACATGTTCTCACACTTCCTACCTTAATCAAACCCCTGTGCTCTTCTGATTCATGCTAATGAGGCTAGCAAGCTTTGGCATGAAATATTTGGCCACCTAAACTACAAATATATTTCTGATCTTAGTGAAAAAGAGATGGTCATAGGGTTTCCCAAGATAAACTTTTCCAAAGGAGTCTGCCAAGGTTGTATCCTAGGAAAACACCCAGAGCATAAATTTGAGAGAGCTAGTCATGAGAGAACCTCTGCACCCCTCAAGCTGATCCACAGTGATGTTGCTGGCCCATTCCCTCATATATCCATGAGTTAGGCCAAATATGCATTGACTTTCATTGATGACTTTTCTAGGTATTGCTGGGTTTACTTCCTGAAACACAAGTCTGAAGTTTTTGGCCTCTTCAAATTCTTTAACGCTTTGGTTGAAAACCAGTCTGGGAGGAAACTCAAGGTTCTCAGATCTGACAATGGTGGTGAGTCTGTCAAGTCTAAGTTTATTAACTATTGTGCATATGCAGGTATTCATATGCAGCATTCTATCCCTTACACACCACAGCAAAATGGTGTTGCTGAGAGGAAGAACAGATCACTAAAGGAGATGGCAACATGCATGATGGAGGCCAAAACTTTGCCACCAAAGTACTGGGCCGAAGCTATCAACTGTGCAGCCTACATTCAGAATAGTTTTCCTCATAAATATCTTGATGGTATGACTCCCTTCGAAGCATGGAGTGGGCACAAGCCATATGTGACCCATTTCAGGATTTTTGGCTCAAAGGCTTGGGCTAGAATTCCAACACAGAAGACGAAGGCTTTGCAGCCCCAAAGCCAAGAGTGTCTTTTTGTTGGATACTCTGAAGATTCAAAAGGGTACAAACTGATAAATTTGAGCACAAACAAAGCCTTCATCGAAAGGTGTGTTCAGTTTGAAGAAGAACCCCTTGTTGCAGTGGAAGTTGGAGAAGCCTCTTCTCCACCTGAACCTCAGGAAGTAAGTAAAGAGTTTGTTGAACATGATGATTCTAATTTGTCTGATGGAGATGAGTTTATTTCAAACCCTAACATCCCTACAAGGCCAAAATGGGCAGCTAAGACACTACATGTAGCAGGAGAGCTAGCTGGGGATCCCAATGACCCAAGGAGGACTAGATCTCAATTTGAGAGTGGTTGTGCATGAAGGATCCTATGTTTGCTGAAAAATGCTATTTTATGGTGGAGTCTGATACTCAAACATATGAAGAAGCAGCAGGAGATCCAAGATGGAAAACATCCATGAAGGAGGAGTTCAGCTCACTCCAGAAGAGCAACACATGGGAGCTAGTGGATCTTCCCCCGGGA